>AFGL01001802.1:0-12118 GCA_001614225.1 Nannochloropsis limnetica | reverse complement strand
CCCCCCCCCCTTCTTCGCCTTGGCCGCCGCGGTTCCGCTGCTCTTCTTCTTGCTCGCCGCGCCTCCCCCAGCAGCCGCCCCGCCCTCCTTGAGCGCCACGGGCTTATTGAGATAGTTAACCAAACGCCCAATGAGGGTCTCGCGATCCCCCCCCTTCTCCAACCCAAACAGCGTCGCCGCATCCTTCAACACCGTCACCGTCCACTTCTTGTTCCCCGAAATCCGCGCCGTGATCCCATTCAAGTCCGTCCCGGCCGGGAAGCCATTAAAGGCCCGAATGGTCTTCTTACGATTGATTTTCGTGCCCGGAGTCTTGTACATGAGCATATGCAAAGCCTTGAGCAGGTCGTGGTCGTTCGGCAGCTTGGTCAGCATGGACTGGACGTAGGCGATGTGCCCGAGCGCGGAGCCGGAGCCGCCGCCGCCGAGTTTCTCAGACATCTTAGGGTTGGGTGGGAGGTGGGGAAGAGGTGCCTGTGTGGGGGTGAGGAGAGAGGGTGTGTGTGCGTTTGTGAGTGATGAGGAGGGAAAAACGTGTGCTCATTTCCTGCTTGGGAACAAGTTAGAGGGTCACGACAGGAAGCTGTGTTGTGTGCGGGCGCAGGCCGCGGAGGATTGGAGGAAGCGTTGCGCGCCTCTACCTTCCTGAGAGTGAATGGAGAAGACGAGGGAGGGCCCGTGGCTGCGGGCGACGATGGCTTTATCAAAACGCACAGCCTTCTGGCCCCCACGACAAAAAAGGGGCCACCCGCAGAGCGCCGCAGAGCGGGCCCTCATACGTCTACTGATGGCGAGTGCGTGGGTGGTGGCGTGGGGTGCGATGCAGCGTGCTCCCATGGTGAGGGGGCAAAGGGCACAAACGTCGCTCTTCAGTCCCGCTTCTTGCTTCGCATGCCGCGCGCCCGCCAAGAGAGCGGCCCTTTTTCGCCAGCCAGGCCCGTGGCTCCACGCGAGGCCACGCACAACCAGCTCGCCCATGCCCCTTCCTGTGATGTGCGAGCGCGTGCGAGTGTACTGTATGGTGTTGTGAGCGCATAAAGAAGAAGCCAAGAAGTCGGTTGTGATTCTGCGACGGCTTGAAGGAAGCGATGATGAGGAATGACGGCTTTACTAAAGTGTCCACACACAAACCCACAGCCACACGCCTGGACACAACCGGCGCAATGCCACACAAGTGAATGAATGAGACACATCGGGACGTGGCTGTCGAGGTGCCTGCATTTGACAGTGCATTTTCTCCTATCCATTCAGCCAAGCCAACCTCCTCTCCTCCCTCCATCATCTCATCACATCCGCTTGCCACCCACACCCACCCACACCCCACACAGCCAGACAGCACACCAACAAGTCATGTCGCAAGTACCCTGGACCCGGATACGGGAATTCAAGGAGGAGCAGGAGCGGAAGAAGCGGCGAGAGTTCGAGGCAGCCTTGGGTCGGGCGCAGTTCCAGGCCCCGGGTCAACAGGGCCAGCAGCAGGGCCAGGGACAAGCACCAGCACAAGCCAAACCCTTTTCAGAACGCTTCAAGGAGTCATATTTTAAAGAGCGCCTGATGTTTGGAGGCGTGGTGGGTGCTGTGACGGGCGCGTTTTTTGGCGGACGTAAGTGCTTGTGGATGTGTGTGGGCGGGCGGGGGCGCTGGTGCTTTTGCGTAAGGCTTTGTATTGAAAGTTAGCAGAGAACAAAGGCGCTAAACGTTTAACCCTCCTGTTTTCCTTTCCCCTCCTCTCCCTGGATCATCACAGTCGACGCGGTTCAGGGAATCAAGAAGGGCGAGGCGTTTGGTGTGATGCTCAATACGTTGCCCGCCAAGGCCAAGTTCTCCGCCGAGCACGTGGGTGGCGCCGCTCTCGTCTTTTCCATGTACGTGTGTAGCTTGCTTTTGCGTGCACGGTTCCCCTTTTTTGTTACTTTCCTTGTCAATTTGCCTCTTTCATACAGCTCTTGGTTAGAGCGCCCCCCATTTCCCAGTCAATCTCGTTCATTCATTCTTACTCTCTTGCTTCCTTCCTCCTTCCCCTCCTCTCGTCCATACCTTAGCTTCTACTCCTCCTACCAAGGCATCAAGTACATCAGCAAGGTCGCGCGCGACGAGGACGATTGGGGGAATCCAGCCACTGCTGCTTTTATGACTGTTGCCCCTTTGCTTGTGTCTGCTACCTTTCGGCGCAATGTGCCTTATGCTGTCCTATTGATAGGCATGGATGTGTTTAGTGAAGCAACTTCGTCCACGCCCTCCTCCACAACTACCACTAGCACCTCTTAGAGAAGGTGGTTTGAGCAACACAACATGTATATAGTTTCCACATACACAAACAAATGAAGAAGAAGAAGAAGAAGAAGAAAATACATTTTATTATTTCGCTTGAGAAAACAACTAAATCTTGATCTGAATGTGTTTGCTCTTTCTTTTCATTTCTTTTTTCTTGTTTTCGTCGCACAAACTCCCGTTTTTTCTTCTTGCGTTTCATCTTCGCATATCGCATAAACGTGACAATTGCAGCTACAGTATTTCTTCTCCAAACTCATTTTACAAACCCACCCGTCAACCCGCCCATCTATCCTCTTGTACCTGTGCCCACCTCAGACCTCCCCACTCCCTCCTCCCCCTCCCACCCCCCTCTAAACACGCGCCGCCTTGGCCAAACTAGCCGTCACCAGCCTCTTCCCAGTAAAAGGCTTCCTCGAATGCAGCATCACCGTGGTATGGTTATAATCAATCAAGACAAAATCCCCCCTCTTCTACGGGAAAGCCACCGCCAGCTCATAGCTCCCCCGCACTCCCTCCTCCTCCCACCGCTCGTACAACCCTTGCTGCCTTGGCCAAACTCGCCGTCACCAACCTCTTTCCCGTGAACGGCTTCCTCGAATGCATCACCGTGTGATTATCAATCAACACAAAGTCCCCCCTCTTCCAAGGGAAAGCCACCGCCAGCTCCTCCATTATCACCCCAGCCTCCGCTATCAACCCCGGGTCCAAGTAGCTTCCATCCGCGAACTGAATCGCCGTCTCCCCCTTATTCCTCGAGTCATTCCACCCCGTAAAAACAGCCACCACCGAATTGAAAAAAGTCTTCCTCCCCGACCTGCCCTTCCCCACATCCTGCCTCACCGCCGGCAAGACAGGCGAGATCGTCCTCAAACTCCCATCCGCCAACCACTCACCAGTATAGTTCAAACTGCGCAATCGAGCCTCCACTTCAGTGCGATCCGGCGTGGCATACGTCGATTTCCACCCGCGGCCAATAGCGGACGAAGGGTCGTCTTCCTCGGGCATGACTCGGATGTACCTCACCCCTTCCGCGAGCTTTTGGATGAATGCAGGGTGCTTCTTCTCGAGCCTTGCGCAGATCTCCCACGAGGGGAGGATGGGGGTTTCTCCGCCTGTTTCTGGAGGGGTGTCGCATTGGAAGAAGACCTTAGCGGGGAAGGAGGGGACTTGGGCCATTTCGTGGTGGAAGGGGATTTTTTCCGAGGGCGGAGACTCATTGGTCGTGAAGACACGAGGGGCTAGCTGCCGGCGGACGGCCGCCCCACCGACGTAGGGGAAGTTTTCGAAGTCGAATTCTTCGACCATGGCGTTGAAGCGCTCGGGAGTGTCGATGTAAAAGTCCTTGAAGAGGATGGCGCCGTGTTTGAGGAGCAGGGCGTCCACCAGTTCGGGCGTGGCGGATTGCACCCATTCTTTCAACGCGTCTTGTGTGGTGCTGGCGGCGGCCTTTTTGTTGTTGGTGTTGGGTCCTAGCACGAGCGGGAACTCGATGCCATTAAAGACCTTTTGCTCCGGGATGCGGATGGGCACCACGGGGCTGTCCGCGGGGAAGTAGTCCTGTGTGTGGGGATGGCGAGGGGGTTAGTTGGCAAAGGGGAAGAGGAGTTAGCGAGTCGCCAGGAGCTAAGGCTGTAAATGCTTGTGGGGGGCACGCAGACCTGGCACAGGAAGAGAGAGCAAAAATACGCGAGCCTCTGACGGCCTAAACAAGGACTTGTGCATGTGTATGCATTCACACCAAACGGAATCGGGTGAGCGGCTCGACGGGGTGGGACAAACGAGCTTGACCTCTCATAAAATACATAGCCTCTGCACCAGAACCTCTACGCGCCTACAAACAGGCGTACGCACTCACCTTGGAGGCGGAGGACCACTCGGCGACTCCTTGGGTGGCCAGTACGACCATGGACACCAGGAGCAGACGGCAACTTGACATGGCCAGGTGGCGGAGAGGCCGGCCGTGGTCTCTGGCAAAAGGAAACGCTACCAAGCAACTCCAAGCGCGCAGCTGGCTCGTTGGCAACGAGGGAGTCCTGTGTAGCGTGCGTAGGTGGTTCGGAAGGGCTTAAGTGGTTGACATTCAGCCGAGAGGAAAATGCCTGGGAAAACAAGCAACGGCTGCCCTGATGATCGCCAAACGAAGAACATTTTCCGTGCCCGTCGCGTCTCCTTCACCACACACTACTACCACCCACCGTCGTACACCTCACCCCGTCACAGGCCTTTGCAGCTGAAGCCACGGTCCTGGTAGGGGGGAGTTCCCGGTCGTGGTCTGTGCCTTGCGCTGCCTCGGCGGGCTTTGCTGTGTTGACAACCACTTTATTCTTTGGCCTGCTTCTTCCACCTCAGCCATCATCATCTCGCACACGACCCGCTTGGGGGGCTTGGACAACACCAGCTCTCTACGGACGTACAACGACGAAGCGCTGAAGCCCGCTTTCGTCAGTGGACATACGCTCAAAAGCCAGCTCTCTCATCGTCATCTCCCTCCCCTCCCCCACTCCTCCCCCTCCTCCACAACAGCACTTCGCTACCTAGGAACGCACACGCCTGGCTGCCCTACACCTAACCCTAAGAAACGATGGGGGGACGCAAGATTATCGATACGATTCAAACCGTCCTGGCGGATGGTGGCACGACGGTGTCGCTCGAGTTTTTCCCGGCCAAGACTGAGGAAGGGATGGGGAATCTCCTCGCTCGCATTGAGGCCATGGTCTTAACGTTGCAGCCGACTTTTGTGACCCTCACTTGGCGTTCGGCCTTCGAGGACGAAAGCCTGTGGCTCAAGATTGGGAGCATTGTCCAGAAGGAATTTTCAGTGGACGTGCTGCTTCATTTGACCTGCCACTTGCCTCGCGTGGACTTGGTGCGTGTGCTGCAGAACGCGCGAGACGCCGGGATTAGGAACATCCTGGCCCTGCGAGGGGACCCGCCTATTGGGGAGGATAAATGGCAGGCGGTGCCCGGAGGCTTTTCGAATGCCATAGAGCTGGTGCGGTTGATCCGAGAGCTGCACGGGGATTGGTTCTGTGTGGCTGTCGCGGGCTACCCCGAGGTGCATACCGAGTGTTGGAACTCGCCTGATCTGCCGCCGTCGGAGCAGAGCCAGGCTTTGGATTTGTGCCACTTGAAGGAGAAGGTGCTTGCAGGTAAGGAGCAGAAGGGAGGGAGGGAGAGAGGGGGTTGCGCATGGCATGGATGGCCTTCGTTGGGACATATCTTTTCCGACCCTCTCTTCCTCCCTCCCTCCCCCCCTCCCTCTGGAAACAGGCGCGGACTTTGTCGTGTCGCAGTTTTTCTACGACGTCGATAAGTTCCAGACGTTCCATGACAAGTGCCGCGAGGCCGGCATTCCTGCTAATGTCCCTATTTTGCCCGGCTACTTGCCTATCCAGAATTATGGTAAGAAAACAGGAGGGAGGGAGGGAGGGAGTTGGCATGCCATGGACGGCCTTCATTGGGACATACATATCTTTTCTGACTCTTCCTCCCTCCCTCCCCCCCTCTCTCCAAACAGGTTCTTTTCGGAAGTTCACCTCGTGGTGTAAGACGTCTGTGCCCCGTCACATTGAGAGGGCCCTGGAGAAGGTCAAGGATGATGACGAGCAAGTCAAGGCGTTTGGGGCCGAGGAAGCCATTCGGGTGTGCAAGCAACTCTTGGCCCATGGCCACAAGACCCTGCATTTCTACACGCTCAACCTCGAGACAACCGTGACTTCGGTCGTGGAGGGGTTAGGCCTGTTGCCCCAACCCAATCTGCGTGAGCTCTCCTGGCAGCGGCATAAGGCTATGGGAAGCCGTACTCGGGCGAAGGGGGGCCCGATGGAGGAGGTGCGGCCGATTTTCTGGGCGAATCGACAGACGAGTTATGTGTCGCGGACGAATGCGTGGGATGAGTTCCCCAATGGCCGGTGGGGCGATTCCAGGTCCCCTGCTTATGGGGAGCTCTCGCATTATTACTTGGAGTTCAAGCGACCCAAGGTGGACCGGCAGAAGTTGTGGGGTCTGCCCACCAAGCAAGAAGATGTGTATGACGTGTTTTGTGATTTTTTGGACGGAAAAGTCAGTTCCTTGCCCTGGTGCGAGCAGGCCCCCGCGCCGGAGACGTCTGCTATTGCCTCTAACTTGAAGTTTTTGAATTCGAATGGGTATTTGACTATTAATTCCCAGCCGGCCGTGGATGGGCGGCCCTCGACTGACCCGGAGGTAGGGTGGGGGGGACCGGGGGGGTTCGTGTACCAGAAGGCATATGTTGAGTTTTTCTGCAGTCCGCTGAAGTTGAAGGCGTTGAAGGAGGAGTTGGACCGGCATCCGAATCTGAGTTATCACGCTGTGAATGCTGCGGGGGAGGAATATACCAACACGCAGGGGGGAAGAGTTAATGCGGTCACGTGGGGTGTGTTTCCCGGGAAGGAGATCGTGCAACCGACGGTGGTAGATGCCGAGTCCTTCTCGGTCTGGAAGGACGAGGCCTTTGAATTGTGGTTGACCCAGTGGGCGAGTGCCTATGAAGAAGGCTCGGCCTCCCGAGCAGTGATCAAGGAGATTCATGACTCTTACTTCCTCGTCAACATTGTCGATGAGAATTTCTGTGCCGACCACCAAGTCGCCGCTGCGCAGGCCGAGGCGAGCCTCAAGCTTGTGGCGGCGGCGGGGGCGGCGGGAGCAGCGGGGGCGTGGCAGCAGGGGAAGGGGGAGGAGGAGGTGATGGGGGAGGGGGATGCGGGGATTCCGATGGACATTTTTTCGCTTTTCAAGCGGGTGATTACCAGGCATTTCACTTCGGAGCAGTTGGAGCATTTCTCGTTGAACACGCAGAGGGAGAATGAGCATCTGTTTGGGCTAGTTAAGGAGCTAAAAGCCATCAATCAGAGCACGACGACTGAGAATAAGCAGCTCCGTGGCCAGCTCGCCCAGTTTCAGAAGGAACTTGCGGACCTCAGGGGTGAACTGAACCGGATTCGTACGCGTGGCTATGAAAGCAATAAGCCCAATGCCTTCCTCCTCTCCGCGCGGCGCCCTCCTGCGGCTGCTGCTAGTCCGTCTGCCATGCAAGGCAACGGCGGCGCTGCTTCGATGTAATCACGCAGGCTAGCGGCTGGAGGTAGAGAGAAGCAATTTTGCTTTTCTTTTTGCGTGCAGAACAAGCAGAACAACCAGACAGTGATAACATTGCCCTTGTAGAGGGTGCTCCAAGAGCAGCGCCTTCCCTTTCTTTCCTCCCTTTCTCCTTCCCTTTTCCGCCCTCCTCTCTTGTCCAGATGCTAGTCGAATTTGTGTTTCACCTTCCACAGGGACTAGAGAGAAGGTAGATGCATGCATGTCGTAACCAAGTATTTAAATATTAAGGGAGCCGCAGCGTGCGAAAACGGCAAATATTGAGAACTAGAATTGAGAAGAAAGAAAGGAAGAACTGAGGCACCATGCCACTTACTGGTTTCTACAAATATCATTCGTGCAACACACGATATAACTATTGGTTTGTTCTGGTTGTTTTTCATTTGAGCGATTTTTGTGTTGGTAGAGTGCTATCTCGCTTTGGCAGTCAGCGCTTCTTCTCCCCCTCTCTTTCCCTGTCAGTTGGTCCTTCTCCTCTCCCGCCATTCCTTGTGGTGTTGTGCTTGTGAATAATCCTCTCGATTAAAATCACAGCACGTGCCAAAAAATCAAAACATGAGCAAGCAAGCAGGAATAGAGTCAAGCCACTCCATTTTCTTTTTGTTTGCCACCTCTCACCACCTCCATCGTCAAAACAATCAATCAGCCCATCCCCCTATCCCAGAATAAAACCGGCTTCTTTTCAATTCACTTCTTGATTTCCTCTTCTACGCTACAGTCCACAACCTGACAACCAAAACACACGCATAGCCGCACTCACTCGCACACACATACATCCGCTTCTTGAAAAAACCCTCCTCCTTCCCATTTTCATTTTGTTTCTATAGGTCTCCCCCACACTCGTTTTTTGCACTATTTAATTAACTCCCCGTCACTTCCGCCGGTCCCTTGCTTGACGACGACGACGATGATGACGACGACGACACCGCCACAGATGACGCCCCCGGCTTCTCAAACACCCACACAGGAGGAGCATCCGCCGAGAAACTAACCGTATCCCCCAACTGCAAATTATGCCTGACATGGTTCCCGTCCACATACACACACCCATGCTGCGAATTCCAGCGCATCTCCAACGTGTTCCCCGGCTGAAGCATGCCATGCCCCTCCTTCTTCAAGTGCTCCCCCCCTGCCTCCAGCAAGTGTTCTCGGACCATATACTGAAGCTCACTTGAGTTCAGGTCCATCAGCTTCCCCCCCGCTGCCGTCATCGCCGCAGACGAGCCCGTGGCCGTCGAAATCCACAGCCCACTCGACCAGACATTAAAATGAGAGGTCTCATCCCCCACGTCGTTCAGGAAACCCAGCCGGAAACGGGAGACGGCCGCGGGGATGGGGTGGGCGACTAGGATGTCATTCAAAGCGGGGGGGAGCTTCGTTTCCTTCAGGGCGTCGCGGACCACCGTTTGGATGCGCGTCCGCCGCACGGCCTGGTTCTGACCTTGCAAAATATCCGGGATGACTTCAAACATATTCGACGCCGTGCAAGCACACAAAGCGCCAAAGCTCCGGCGTTCGTCAAGTCGCTTGGTAGTGGCCTTCTCGTCATCCCGGGAGGGATCGCTGTTCACGCCCAGCAGAGGGATGGTGTCGTCCAAAAAGTGGGAGCAGGAAAGCACCGTGCCGTCCCCACCCACAGCCACCACCAAATCCACATTCTTGAGATGCTGTCGGTCCAATTCTTCTCGGCCCACCATGGAGAAGTCTACGTCCATGCGTCGCAGCAGATCGCTCAGGTCTTGCACGCATTCCTTGTGCACCTGGTGCCGGTGCTTGAGCCGCTCCCACCGCAACGCCAAGGGCGCCTTGCCTTGCGACTTCATCTGCAGGTACATCTCGTACGGCGTGTGCTTGACCACGAGCAGCAGCCTGCGAAAGTGGCCCCCCACCATGGCTGCTGATCGATCGTGTGCGGAAGACCGGGGGTAGGACTTGACTTGGGAGGATGGACGAGCTTGGAGCTTCGACCCCCAAGAACTGTGTGTGTGTGCGTGCAAGAGATTGATTGAGGAGTGAGGTTTCTTGCTGGCCGTGCTATTTTCGACGCGCTGGATGGACGTGGGCGCGCTTATAATTATTGCCTCCGTCCTCCCCCAGGAGGATCGTCATGTGATGTGCATCATCGTCGTGGGATGCTTGTGACGTTGAGATCGGCGACGAGCGAGAGCGGGGAGGTTGGTAACGATATTAGAAAGGGCTCCAATGGCCAAGCAATTGTACCACAATGACTGCTTGTACAATGGACGCCACTGCATCCAGACCAGTCCTATGTAAACTGTGTACACATGTGTGCTCTCGGCGGCGGCTGTCCGCGGCCCCAAGGCCGAGCAATGGAGCTCGATTGATCTCACCGAATATCCGGTCAACCACACACACCACACTCATGGCCACCACCCACCCTACACACCCACACAGGAAACAATGGGCAACGAGAAGGACGACGATGGCAACACCGTCGAGAGTGGCAGCGACGGCAGCTCGTGTAGTAGCGACAGCAGCAGCAGCAGCAGCGACCGCATGGACGAGATTGAATGGGGCGACTGGGAGGACGAAGGGCCGCAGGAGATGCCTACCATGGGCCTCCTTTCGGGCAACATCTTCCCCACACCAGAGGCTGCCTTGGCTGCGGACCGGGAGCAGGGACTGGATTTGCTCGGCTTGCTCGGTACCCACGGGCTAGGCTTGTACGGGGCGATGAAACTTATCAATTATATTCGCACGTTGAAGCTCGATGAAGGGGAGCCAATTGAGAAGATCCTGGCGCTTGTGCAGGACATCGATGGCTTGAAGACCGCCTTGCGAGGAGACGCGCTGCTGCAACCTGTTTTAGAGGACGACCCGCTTCTTTTTGCGTTGGGAGAGCTGCTGGAGGCGCACGGCCTGGACTTGCTGCTACAGCAAGAGGAGGAAGGAGAGGGGGCAGGAGCAGAAGAGGAGGAGAATGAGAATGAGAACGGGACGGGAGCCCAGGCGATGGCTGCAGAAGGCGAGACGGTGCCCGTCCAATATTTGTCGTCGCAGGAGCAGCGGAAACTTGTCCAGGAAAACCATGCGCTGCGGGAGGAGCTGGGAGAGGTACGGGCACGGCTGAAGCGCCTGAGTGAGCTCATGGCAGCGGTGGACGAAGATGTCAAGGTCCGCACCAAACCGGAGCGACAAGACAACGACACGTATTATTTCAAATCATACAGCCACCATGGGATTCATGAGACCATGTTGAAGGACACGGTGCGGACGCAGTCGTATCGGGAGGCGATCCAAAAGGCAGGGTTGGAAGGCAAAGTAGTTTTGGACGTTGGGTCAGGGAGTGGTGTTCTTTCCATGTTTGCAGCCAAGGCTGGCGCGACCCAGGTGGTGGGTGTGGATTGTAGTGGGATCGTGGAGCAGGCACGGGCGATTGTGAAGTTGAATGGATTGGAGGAGAAGGTGGTGTTGGTGCAGGGGAAGATGGAAGAGGTGAGCTTGCCTGTTGAGAAGGTCGATGTGATTGTGTCGGAATGGATGGGGTATTGCTTGCTGTATGAGTCCATGCTTCCCTCCGTGCTGGCCGCGAGAGACAAGTATCTACGTCCCGGGGGGTTGTTGCTCCCTAGCAGGTGTACGATGCTCGTTCAGGGAGTAGGGGACTTCGAAGGGAAATTAGGGTGGTGGGGGAATGTATACGGGCTTGACATGAGTCCTCTCCGGGCATCAGTGCTGGCGGAGCCGGGGGTGGAAGCGGTGGACCCGCAGGCGATTATGACGGATGCTTTTGTCTTCAAGGATTTTGATCTGTATACGGTGCAGGATAAAGAATTGGATTTTGAGGCAGAGTTTTCGTTGACTGTTGGGGCAACAGCAGCAGCAGCAGTGGCAGCGAGGCCTTTAAGGGGGTTGGTTGTGTCGTTTGATACGTTTTTCGAGGGGCTGTCGGGGGGGCAGAGTCTGGTGTTTTCGACGAGGCCGGAGGAGAAGGACACGCATTGGCATCAGACCCTGTTTTGGTTGACTGAGGCGCCGGAGGAGGGGTTGGGGGAGGGTGATGTGGTGAAGGGCACGCTTCGGTTTTTGCGGAATGCGATCAATCCCCGGGATTATGATGTGGCTATTTCGTGGGAGGTCCGAAGGAAGGAGGGGGAGGTGGTGTTGGGGAAGGGAAGGCAGAGCTATACGCTGGGGAGTTAAAGATGGGATGGTTTTTTAAAATTTATACTTGAGAAAGACGCAAGAAAAAGTACCAGCAACAATCTAATCACCCGCGCAAAGCAAGCAAAAACAAAAGCAGAAACGAAGGTCAAGAAGCTTTTCACTTTCTTTTCATTCTTTGACATGAATTTGTACCAAATATTCCTTTTTCCCAATCTACTTTATCTTTGTGCATGTTTTTCGAGGGTTCCTCTCATCTGCTTTCCTCGTTCATATTCTTATCATTTTTCTCCACGATCCAATTGCTATCCCTTCAGCACATCAAAAGCTCATTTTTAAACAAGCTTACAACGCTTTCAATCTCATCAAGCAACCGCTGCTTTTCCTGAAGCAGCTCCCTTTCCTCCTCCTCCTCTTCCTCCTCCTCTTCCTCCTCCTCCATACCATCCCTTTCTGCAGCGCCCAGCCACAGCAACCGTCGTTTCAACTCTGTCACCGCCACCCCTACACATTGCTCCACCTCCATGGCACTCATCCGATACACATCAGCATCAGCAGCGGCAGCTTCTCCCCCTCCCTCCCCCCCCTCCTCCTCGTCCTC
>AFGL01001723.1:0-18306 GCA_001614225.1 Nannochloropsis limnetica | reverse complement strand
ATCCTGCTCACCTTTGAAATCAACGACCACTGGCCTGTGCCTTTTTCAGTGCTGCTACTCCTGCAGACACCTCATGCATCACCGCAGGAGGGAAGGCAAACGGCCCTGCTGCTGTCTCCAGCCCCAACACATGCCCCTCCTTACACAAAGCAGCACACAATTCCCCATGGGAGGAAGCGAGGGAAGGCGACACAAAAATATTCAACACCGGCACCCCCGCCTCCTTCAACAACGCCGGCAACCCCTTCCCATCCCTCCCTCCCTCCTCCGACACGGGTACATTTCTCAAAAGCGCTTCCAAGCGTACGACCAAGGCAACATGCTTCGTGTCCAACGCTCCTAGCGTATATGTCCTAAGCAACCAATGCGCCCACAGCACCGATGACTCCTCAAATGCTTCCTGTGTCGCTACCACCATCCATCCCAACAACAAAGCAGGCACCAGTGGGTACGACAGCAACAGCAGCTGCACCGGTCGTTGCAGCGGCTGCAGCAACTGCAGTACCCACTCCACATGCGGGGAGGAGGAGGAGGGGAGGAAGAAGGAGGAGGGAGGGAGGGAGGGCAGGAGCTGTTGTAGGCCGAGGTAGGCGACGAAGAGGAGGGGCATGATGAAGTACCCGCAGAGGGCAAGGAAGTCCAAGGTAACCATCTGATATTCGCCTGATCGAACAGGGCCCCACACTCGTGCGGTGGCGGCGAGAAAAGAGGTGCTTAGGACCGCCACGCCCGTACCGACCAGGAGGAAGGTGACTGCCGTGAGACCCGCGGGTTTGTCGTGGTCGTTGATTTCAAAGGTGAGCAGGATGGAGAGGGTGGCAAGGAGGGCAGCAAGGAGCCAATGCGAGGCACGGGCGTTTTGACGCGCAGCTTCCGTGGGTTCAGGGGCCTTACTCAAAAAACGTGCCAGGAGAAGGGCAGCTGTGAGGCCGGCGATGAAGGAGGAAGGGAGCGAGGGTTGGATGAAGGCGAGGAGGAGGGCGAGGGCCACGCCGGGGAGTTGGAAGGCGTAGGTGCTGAGAGGGGAGAGGGCCTGTGAAGCCAAGTGACCGATCAGACCAGGGGAGGTCAGTAATGCCATCACCCCCAATGTCACAAGGGCAAAAACCTCGATGCGTGCCGTTTCTTGCAAGTGCTGCAACCCCTTAGAGCCCATCCCGGCTAGGAGCCCGAGGATGAGGATGGGGTCGAAAGACGTAAATGCCGGGGCACTGATCAAGCCCGCCAGGACCAAGGGAACAGTGGCAGGTACCACCACCGCGGCCCGGACGAGCCCGAGCGTCGAGAGATAATGGAGACCTCCTGCCAAGCCGGCGGCCAGGCCGAGGGAAAGCCAGGCGGAGGAGGCGGTGAAGGAGGCCAAGGCCCACGCAGCAGCCCCGCCCAAGACGAGGGCATAGGTCAAGGCCGCGGGGAAGTCTTGAGCGCCCTTGAAGGTCTGGAGCAACGGCACGCTCAGGGCGGGGAAGGCGAGGAAGACGGCCAGAACCACCAACGTAAGGCGGAGCAGGCCGGGCCGGACGTGGGTGGGGGTCCCACGCACATGGTTGGCCATGATGCTGCTGCTGTGGACGACGCGAAAGATGAAGAAAAAGGCGCGGAGAGAGCGTTGCTGACTTCGCAACGGCGGGCCAAACACGGGCAAGCCCCAGGCGTCTAGGTGTCCTGTGTATGTCGTGCATAAGTCAGCGTGGTGGTGAATGCAAAGGGCAAGGGAGACATAAAGCCACGCTAAAGGATGATGTGCGCGGGGGGCGGAGGGAAGCAAGGGGCCAAACGGCTCCGGGCCCATTTGGTTTTTTTCACTTTTCGCGTTGCTCGCCTGCGCGCTTTTTGGAGGCTTGCTACTCAAACTACCACTGGAACGATAGCTGACACACCGGGTGTGAGCTGAGCTCGTTGTGGGCGGTGCCCTATTTCCTGTTTCTTTTGTACTGCAACGCTCATCATCTCCTTCGTTTTCCCCACCCAAAAGTAGGAGCTTCTGTGTCTTCCCGGGGCCTTGCCCAAACCCACGTGACTTTGACCATGGTACGTATTGGCAATCGGTGGCATAATTTTCCTTTGTGCCTTATCTCATAAATGTACCCACCCTTTAAACCCTTAGCAACGGCCGGCGGAGATGGAATGGTCGCAGCCGCGGTGCATTGGCGACCTGCCTACGAAGCGGTCCGGCCACTCTTTCACCATCGTCAAGAACGGCATGGCCTACCTCTTTGGCGGCGTCGACTCTAGGCGGCCGCCCGGCCCCAACAACGAACTCTTCAAGCTGGACATGTCCAATGCCCAGGCTTTCTACTGGACCAAGGTCCCTACTTCCTCCTCCTCAACTTTGTCCTTGCCGCCGTCCCCTGCCCGAGGGGCCGCTGGCACCACCACCACTCTCGCGGGCCCCGAAGCGCGGTGGAAGCACAGTGCCACGGCCATTGACGGTACGCGCATTTTGATTTTTGGCGGTTACCGGAGCAGCACGCAGCGATTGAACGACGTGTGGGTGCTGGACACGGCCAAAGATAAGTGGTCGCAGCCACTGGCGGCGGGGCATACGGCACCGTGCCCTCGTGGGGCTCATGCGGTTGCGCTGGTCGGGCGCAAATTGTACGTGTTTGGGGGCTACGGCGGAGAAGGCTTTGCCCGGCAGGATTTTAACGATCTGTATGCCTTGGACCTCGAGACGTGGGAATGGCAGCTGATCCACCCTGGCAGCGGCAACAGCAAGAGCAGTGGCACACCAGCGCCCACTTCCACGACGGCCACGTCATCCTTGCCTTCCTCTGGCCCTGCCGTCGCTGTGCCGAGCAGCGCTGCCGCCAGTACTAGCGGGGGCGTGCCGGAGGCGCGGTCGGGACATAGCTTGGTGGCTGTGCAACATCAGCTGGTACTCGCCGGAGGCTGGAATGCCATGACGCAATTCGACGATCTGCACATCTTTGACACTCAAGCTCTGACGTGGACGCGCATCGAGACGGCCAGCGGGCCTGAACGCTGGGGGCCACCTCGGTGGAACCATACAGCCGTGGCTGTTGTCGCGGTCCCGCACTGGAAGATGTTCGTCTTTGGGGGCAACAATGGGGAGCTCTCGTCCTTGGCCGAAGGTGCTGCGTCGTCCTCGTCGTCTTCTACTAATGCTACCAGCAGCAGTGGCTCAAATCCTCAAGGTGCCTACCGCGGCGACTTGCTCGTGTATGAGACGGGGAGCCAGGGGTGGTCCCGTCCCATCGCCGTGGGTACCTTGCCAGCACCTCGGGCTGACACCCAGATGGCCTACGATGCCGAGAGCGGGCATCTTGTGCTCTTTGGTGGCTGGGCCTCTCATTGGTTTGGAGAAGTGTATGTATGTCGCGTGGCAGACGTGGTGGGCCCGCCCTACTCCATCGAGACCATTGCTCCGGCCATTGGGCCATTGACCGGCAGCACCGCCTGTACTGTCAAGGGAGCTGGCTTCCGTTTCTTGGGAGGACCAGCCGCTCCTCCGCCAGCCACGGTGCGACTGGCGTGCCCGAAGGGCTATATGGACGTGCCAGGTCTCATCAGCGACGATGCCACACTAACCTTTACCACGCCTGCGTACGATAAGCATGGCCCCTTCCCCACCGAAGTGCGGGTAGCTGTCGGCAACAAACACCTCACCAATTCCGTCGTCTCCTTTTCTTACTTTGCCGTCACAAGTGCTGCCAGTACTGTCGCCTTTGGTCCGGGCCTGCTGTCTGGGTGTCTGGCCGGCGGGCCGGCCACCTCCTTTGTCATTCAAGCCCGGGACGCGTCTGGCGCGAATAGAGTGTGCGGCATGGACGAATTCGCAGTCCGAGTTTGCGAGCTCAGCAGCAGCGATAGCCACAGCACGAAGGAGATCACCGCCGTTGCCAGCAACCGCAATGTGCCTGTCAAAATTTTGGACCAGGAGGATGGCACCTATCAAGTTGTCTTTGTGCTGCCTCACGCTGGCTCTTTCATCGTCCACGTGGATTTCCTGGGTACCTTTCAAGGCGGGGCTGGCGCCATCCGCGGCTCGCCGTTCAAGGTTGAGGCCGTGGGTCGGAGTGGGGGGAACAATGATGCTGATGCCGCGCCCGTGCTGCACAAGAATGGGATGCCAATGAGCAACGAGCTCACGGGCCCCATTCTCGTCCAGCACATCAAAGAATCTACGGCAGAGCTCAAAGACTTTTGCAGCAAGGCCGTCGCAGGCCTACGGGCCGCGATCCCCAAGGGCCAGGACGACGTGGAGCCGCTCATTCGCGTCAAGGAGTTTTTGAAGGCTGTGGACCTGCGGCGCTTGGAGCTGGAGCTGCGCATCGACACTAACAAAGCCGCGTTGCAGTATTTGAAGCGCAAGGGCCTCAAGGTGGACCGTCTCGACAACATGATTGCCTCATTGGAGAATGCAGCAGCCTTATGGCAGGAAGCGCAGCGGCAAGCGCCTGTGACGGCAACGGCCATCGCTCCGCACAACAAAGTGTGGTCACTCAAGGTGCAAGAAGGCGTGGAGCAGTACGAGCAGGAGTTGGAGGAGAAACTGACAGCGTTTCACGCCTTGAGTTTCTGGGCCTACGACACGAGCCCACGGGTGGCCCGAGACAAGATTCGTGACGCGGAGCGGCTGCAGCTGGAGGAAAAGAAGCAGCTGGAGCGGACTCGGCACCTGTGCACCGTGTTTGCTTTTTCCGATGACATTTTCAAGAAGTCAGCGGATACGATCCAGGCCATGGACGTCGAGCTAGGCGAGGTCAAAAAGCTTTGGGAAGTGATCGAGGCACTGCAAGCCTGCGTTACCAGCACGAAGGACCAGCGCTGGCGGGACCTGGACCCCGACGTCTTGGGAGAGGAGATGAAGAAGCATGTCAAGAACGTCAAGGCCTTGCACCGGTGCACGCGCTGGTCTGATGCCTATCAACAGACGGATGCGCTCTGCAAGGATTTTATGAACACGCTTCCTTTGATTCGCAGCCTCCGGGCCAAGGCGATGCGGCCGCGTCACTGGAACGTGCTCATGCGCAAGATGCTTAACCTGCCTTCCGAGGAAGATGAAGCCGCGGCTGCGGCGGTTCCCATGGTGGCGCCGGCGGAAATCCTTACGGTGGCGGCAGGAGGTGTGCCGGCCGTTCAGGACATTGCGCTACCTGGAGATGCCGCGGTAGGACCGGTCCTGCTCGCGGAGGCGGCACCGGAGCCAGGAGCGACGGACATGGCCACGCCTGCCTCTACCTCTCAGCCACCAGTGACACCAGAGGTTGTGACAGTACCAGCCTCGTCCCCAGGAGCGACGGACATGGCCACGCCTGCCTCTACCTCTCAGCCACCGGTGACACCAGAGGTGGTGTCAGCACCAGCCTCGTCTCCTCCCGGCGCCAGCATCGAGGCGGAGAGTGATAAGAAGGACGGTAGTGGCACGCCCATGGGTGCAGCAGCTCCAGCTCCGACGGGCGCAGGTGCGTCAAGCAGAGAACATGACACGGACGAAAGCCCCGCAGACGATGGCAACCTGGAGGAAGAAGTTGAGGAGGAGGAGGAGACTGCCGCTCAAGCCCAGGAACGCCAAGCTCAAGCAGAGGCCGAGGCTGCGCAGGTCATGCTCCGGCACCTGTCGCCCGAGCAGAACTTG
Source organism: Nannochloropsis limnetica (assembly GCA_001614225.1). Classification (NCBI taxonomy): domain Eukaryota; class Eustigmatophyceae; order Eustigmatales; family Monodopsidaceae; genus Nannochloropsis; species Nannochloropsis limnetica. Next base: position 12,704 of record AFGL01001723.1, on the reverse strand, counting down.
GAGCTCACCTTGGGCGACCTCGCCTCACTGAACCTGCTGCAATTCGCCGGGGACATTGAAGAGATGGGTGACCAGGCCGCCAAGGAGGAGAAGATGAATAGCCAGATCGAGGGGCTCGAGGCTCGCTGGGAAGGCATTGCCTGGCAGATGGATCCCTACAAGGACACGAACGTCCCCTTGCTCAAGATGGCCGAGGAGGATTTCGAGGCCCTGGAGAACGACCAGCTGCTGGTGCAAGGCATGAACAACTCCCGGTACAAGGCTCAGTTTGAACGTCAGGTGGCCGCTTGGCAGTTGGCCTTGGGCACGGTGAACGAGGTCTTTATCTTCTTCCAGAGCATTCAACGCACATGGTCATACCTGGAGCCGTTGTTCACTGGCTCGGACGAGGTGAAGCGGGAGCTGCCGGAAGATGCCTTCCGCTTTGCGGGCATCGACTTGGACGTGCGGCAGACTCTGAGCAAGGCCTGGGCCGTGAAGAACATTAGGCTGTCATGCACCGTCGACGGCCTCCCCGCCTACCTAGAGCAGATTATGCAGCGCCTGGAACTGTGCCAAAAGTCTCTGACTGATTTCCTCGACGGCCGCCGACGGCAGTTTCCGCGCTTTTACTTTGTGAGCGAGGCTGACCTGCTCGACATTTTGTCCAACGGATCCGCGCCGCACAAGATCCTGGTGCACACGCCCAAGATCTACCTCTCGACCAAGACGTTGGTGCTGGCAGATTCCGAGACGGGGGCGGACGGCGCTCTCGTTGGATCCGGCCGGCCTTTTGCCACCAAATTTGTCTCGGACGTGGGCATTGAGGAGGTGGTGTTTGAGCAGCCCATCCCTCTCGAGGGCAAGGTGGAGGTGTACATGCAGACGGTGCTGGATGGCATGAAGACGACGCTTTTCAAGACCTTCACCCGGTCTTTACGGCGGTACCAGGAGATGCCTCGCATTGACTGGTTGATGCACAAGGACTCGCGAACGGAACAGCCTTCCGATCCTGCCCAGATTGTGCTGCTCACCCTGGCGGTCAATTATGTGCACGAGGTGGAGGACGCGTTTGAGCGCATGCGCACGGGAGAGGACCCCAAGGCTTTGGCGGCGCAGTACCGGCGGCAGGTCGAGCAGCTCTCGGAGTTGATTCGGCTGACCCAATCCTCGGGTTTGAGCAAAGGAGACCGGCAGCGGGTCATGGTGTGTATCACCATGGACGCCCACTCGCGCGATATTGTCGAAAAGCTCTGCCGGGAGCAGGTCGATGACGTCAACTGCTTTCAATGGCAGGCGCAGCTCAAGCACAAGTATCGGCTGCCACCCTCGTATGCGCCTTTTCAAACCCGCGACCGTCACCTGCGAGGGACTGAGCACGGCGAGCGTGCCGAAGTGGCCATTTGCGACGCAGTTTTGCCCTATGACTACGAGTACCTCGGCAATGGTCCCCGCTTGGTGATTACGGCGCTGACGGACCGCATCTACGTGACGGCCACGCAGGCCCTCAACCTCAAGATGGGCTGTGCGCCTGCGGGGCCCGCGGGCACGGGCAAGACGGAGACGACCAAGGATTTGGCAAATGCTTTGGCCAAGTGCTGCTACGTCTTCAACTGTTCGCCTGAGATGGATTACCTGGGGCTAGGCAACATTTTCAAGGGGCTGGCCTCGTCCGGTGCGTGGGGATGCTTTGACGAGTTCAATCGCCTGGTGCCTGAAGTGCTGTCTGTGTGCTCGGTGCAATTCAAGGCAGTCTGCGACGGGATCAAGGCGGACACGTCGCGCATCATGATTGAGGGTGATGAGATCAAGCTGGACCCGACCTGCGGCGCCTACATCACCATGAATCCGGGCTATCTGGGGCGCTCTGAGCTCCCCGAGGGTCTCAAGGCGTTGTTTCGTCCCATGACGGTCATGGTCCCCGACTTGGTCCTTATCTGTGAGAACATGCTCATGGCAGAAGGCTTCGTTACGGCCAAGGTCCTGGCGTCCAAGTTCTATGGGCTGTACTCGCTGCTACGGGAGCTGCTTTCCAAGCAATTGCACTATGACTGGGGGCTCCGGGCCGTCAAATCGGTGTTGGTGGTGGCAGGCGCGTTCAAGCGGCAGGAGCCTAACCTGGATGAAGGGGCCCTGCTTATGCGCGCGCTGCGGGATTTCAACGTGCCCAAGATTGTGCGGGAGGACGAGGTGGTGTTTTACGGGCTGCTGGGGGACCTGTTCCCCAACACGAACCCTCCACGCAAGGTGGACGCGGACCTGGAAGACGCCGTGCACGAGGCTTGCCAGGCCCTGAAATTGTGGCCTAACGAGACGTTCAAGCTCAAGGTTGTGCAGCTGGAGGAGCTGCTGGCAATCCGACACTGCGTCTTTGTCATGGGGCCGCCGGGTGCAGGCAAGTCGGCGTGCTGGAAAACCTTGGCCCAGGCCCGCAAATTGCGCAACAATCCAACGAAGGTTGTGGATCTGAACCCCAAGGCCGTCAAGACCGAGGAGCTGTATGGGTACATTAGCATGGCCACGAGAGAATGGAAGGACGGGCTCCTCTCCAAGGTGATGCGCGAGCTGGGCCAGGTGCCCAACGACCACCCCAAGTGGATCTTGCTGGACGGCGATCTGGATGCCAATTGGATAGAGAGTATGAACAGTGTCATGGACGACAACAAGATGCTGACGCTGGCCTCGAACGAGCGCATCCCGCTCAAGTCCCACATGCGCATGATTTTCGAGATCCGGGACCTCAAATATGCCACGCCAGCCACCGTCTCTCGCGCCGGCATCCTGTACATTTCCACCGACGACGGCACGCAGTGGCGCGCGCTGGTCCAGAGCTGGTTGAGCACCACCTTGGAGGAGGAGAAGTTGCGGGGTGCTTGGGGGTTGAGCTTGGAGGCGAGCACGAGCGTCAAAAAGACGCTTCAGGACTGCTTCGAGACTTATTGCGAGAAGACCTTGTTTTGGCTCAAGGTCAATGCCAAGCCTGTGCTTCCCGTCGTGGACCTCAACCTCATCCAGACGCTGCTCTACATGCTGGACGGGTACCTGGGACCTCAGCATGTGGCGGCAGCCGTGGCAGGAGTGACCGCGGCCGGTGCTAGCAGCAGTAGCAGCGCCGCCGCCATACCCAACGGCAATGACATCCTGGAGACGGCGTTTGTATATTGCGCCGTCTGGGCCTTTGGATCCACGCTGGCGGTGGCGGATGATGGCACGGACTACAAGCGGCTCTTTAGTGATTGGTGGCGGGCCGAGTGGCGCAAAATCAAGTTCCCCAGTCGGGACACGGTATTTGATTATTGGCTAGACCCCGAGGCGCACGCGTTCGAGCCCTGGACCAAGTCCCCGTACTTTTACAGTTTGCCGTATGACTCGCGGACGACGCCCATGACGCAAGTCACTGTGCCGACGCCCGAGACATGCTCTGTGAGCTCGTGGATGCAGTCGCTGGTGCAAATGCAGCGGCCCGTCATGCTGGCAGGCGCGGCAGGGACGGGCAAGACGCAGCTGGTGTGCGGCATGCTGGCCAAGCAAGACCCGCAGGTGATGCAGGCGGCGACGGTGAATTTCAATTTCTACACCACTGCCGCCAGCCTCTTCAATACCATGAGCCTGCCGCTGGAAAAGAAGGTCGGGTCGCAGTACGGCCCGCCGGGGAACGCCCGCTTGGTGTACTTCATGGACGACCTGAATCTTCCCGAGGTGGACCCGTACAACACGCAGAGTGCAATTGCCTTGCTGCGGCAGCACATGGAGTATGGGCACGTCTACGACATGAGTAAGCTGCAGCAGAAGCAGATTTTGATGACCCAGGTGGTGGCTTGCCTCAACCCCGCCGCAGGCTCCTTTCAAGTGAACCCGCGGCTGCAGCGGTGGTTCTCCACCTTTGCTGTCGGCCTGCCGGGCCCTACGTCACTGCTCACCATCTACCAAACCTTTTTGGACGGGCACTTGCAGTACTTTGACTTGGACATCAAGGCCCAGGGCAGCAACATCATCAAGGCCGCCTACGGTTTGCACCAGCAGGTGGCAGGCCTCTTTCGCAAGACAGCGTCCAATTTCCACTACGAGTTCAACATTCGGCATCTCTCCAACGTCTTTCAAGGCTTGCTCGTGTCGCAACCCGCGCAAATCAAGACGGCCGAGAAGTTTGTGCAACTGTGGCTCCATGAATCCGAGCGCGTGTACGGAGACCGGCTGTCGAGCCCCGAAGACCTTGTCAAGTACCACGGGCTGGCGCAAGCCCAGGCCAAGCGGCTTTTTCCCAGTTTCAACCTGTCGAAATTCTACGCGGCCGAAAACCCTGCCCCCCTCGTCTTTTGCCATTTCGCCGACAATGCCCAGGACAAGTGCTATGACCAGGTGGGGTCGCTGGACCGGCTTTCTGCCACGTTGGAGGACGCGCTGCGGGAGTACAACGAGACGAACCCGGCCATGGACCTGGTCCTCTTTGAAGACGCCTTGAAGCACGTGGCACGTATTGCCCGCATTATTTTGAATGAAGGCGGGCATGCCCTGTTGGTAGGGGTCGGGGGAAGCGGCAAGCAATCCCTGGCTCGGCTGGCGGCCCACTTGTGCGGCTACACGGTCAAGCAGATCGTCATCTCGGCTACCTATGGCGTGACGGACCTGAAGGAGGACCTCAAAGCCATGTATCACAAGGCAGGCTTGCGGGAAGAAGGGGTGGTCTTTTTGCTCACCGACTCTCAAATCACCAATGAACGTTTCCTCGTCTACATCAACGACTTGCTGGCCTCGGGTCACATCCCGGACCTCTTCACTCCCGAGGAAACGGAAAGCATCATCAACTCTGTGGCGCCCAAGGTCAAGGCCGCCGGTATTGTGCCCGAAAAGAAGGCTTGTTGGGATTACTTTATCGGCAAAATTCGCAAGTACTTGCATGTGGTCTTGGCCTTTTCGCCCGTGGGCGACGATTTCCGAACCCGGGCACGCAAGTTCCCAGCCTTGGTAAATTGCACCGTCATTGATTGGTTCCAGGCCTGGCCCAAGGAGGCCTTGTACAGCGTGGGAAGGAAATTTTTGGCGCACGTGGACCTGGGCGAGAATGTAGAGACGAGCGACGCACTGGCAGGCAACCGCAGGGCCTCGGATGCGAGCACGGGCACGATGAGCACTGCTGCGACAGCAGCGGCCCTGCGCGGGGTCATTGAGCGCTTCTTGCCCTACAGCTTCATGGTGGCCAACCAAGTGGCGGCCAAATTTCGGCGGCTCGAACGCCGCTTTGTGTACACCACACCCAAGTCCTACTTGGAGCTGCTCAAGTTGTTCAGGGTGCTGCTGCAGCAAAAGCGGACGGAGGCCGACAATGTGATTACGCGGCTGGCCAACGGGCTCACCAAGCTGGCAGAGACGGGCGAGGCGGTCACGAAGATCGAAGAAGACTTGAAGATCAAGCTGGAGGAGGCTGAGAAGAAGAAGACTGTGGCCGAGGGCATTGCCGAGACGGTGGCGCGCGAAAAGGCAGTGGTGGAAATCGAGACGGACAAGGCCCGAGGAGAGAAGGAAGAGGTGACCAAAATCCAGCTGCAGGTGTCGGTGAAGCAGAAGGACACGGAGGCTGACCTGGCCAAGGCCGAACCTGCCGTGGCCAAGGCCATGGCGGCGCTTGACACGCTCAACAAAAAGGACCTGGCCGAATGCAAGACCATGGCCAAGCCGCCGACGGGGGTCGACGACGTTTTCGCGGCAACCATGATTCTGCTGGCCGGCATTCATCCCAACGTGCCTGTCAACGCCAAGACGGGCAAAGTCAAAGATGCATCCTGGGACGCCTGCAAAAAAGCCTTGCTGGGCAACATCCCGGAGTACATTGACATGCTCAAGGAGATGAAGGCGCACGTCGACAACGATAAGGTGCCTGCTGTGAACTGGAAGGAGGTGCGCCGCTATCTGGCCCTGGAACACTTTTCGAGCGAGATCATCATGACCAAGAACTCTGCTGCTGCTGGCCTGTGCTCCTTTGTCGTCAATATTGTCAATTATTACGACATTGTGGTCACGGTGGAGCCGAAGCGCCTGGCGTTGAAGCAAGCCAACGATCAGCTGGCCGCGGCCAACGCCCGCCTGGTGCTCGTGCTTGCCAAGGTAGCGGAGCTGCAAGAGAAGCTGGACACGCTTAATAAGGAATATGCCCAGGCCAACCAAGAGAAGCAAGATGCCCTCACGTCCGTCGCGAAGGGAGAGCGGAAGCTGAACCTGGCCCAGCGCCTCACACATGCCTTATCTTCGGAGAACGAGCGGTGGGGCATCCTGGTCCAGCAAATGACAGCAGACAAGGACTTGCTGGTTGGCGATGTGCTTTTGGCTGCTGCGTTCATCTCGTATGTGGGGCCTTTCACCAAGCCGTACCGTGACGAACTGCTGTACCAGCACTTTGTGCCCTATCTGGTCAAGGAGCTCCAGGCAGCACTGGGCAACGTGCCGTTGTCGTTGGCCGTCGTCAAGGCCCTTGCGGGCGCTGGTGATAGTGGCGGCGGCAGAGATGAGGACCGACTAGCGATGGTGTCGTCCTGGACGCCCATTCAGCTGCTGACGACGGAAGCACAGATTGCAGGCTGGAATACGGATGGCCTGCCAGCTGATTTGGTGAGCACGGAGAACGGCGCTATCGTTTCAAGCTCGGCACGCTGGCCTTTGCTCATTGATCCACAGCTGCAAGGCATCGAATGGGTCCGGGCCAAGGAGAAGGGGCGCAACCTTCAGGTCGTGCGGTTGGGACAAAAGGCGCTGCTGGACAAGCTCAAGGCAGCTTTAGAGAACGGCTGGGCCCTCTTGATCGAGAATCTCGACGAGACGGTGGATGCGGTCCTGGCTCCGGTCATCCGACGGGCAGGAGTCAAGAGGGGCAAGAAGCAGTTCCTAAAGGTGGGGGACACGGAGGTGGAGTGGCACCCCGATTTCCGCCTGTACTTGCACACAAAGCTGTCCAACCCGCACTTTCCACCCGAGATCCAGGCCGAGACGACCCTCGTGAATTTCACAGTGACGGAAAAGGGCCTGGAGGACCAGCTTTTGGCTCTGGTGGTGCGGAAGGAGCGACGGGACCTGGCTGAGCTTGGCGAGCAGCTGGTGGAGCAACAAAACGGGTTCAAGATCAAGATGAAGGAGCTGGAGGACAATATTCTCTTCAAGTTGGCCATGGCCCAAGGGGACATTACCGAGGACGTGGAGCTGATTGAGGGGCTGGAGGAGACCAAGCGCATCGCCACCGACATTGAGACCAAGGCCGCTCTAGCCCGCGTCACGCAGGCCCACATTCGGCTCACGTCTGAAAAATACCGCCCTGTCGCGAAGCGAGCATCCTTGCTCTTCTTCCTCCTGAACGACCTGGTTCAAGTGCACACCTATTACATCTACTCGCTGGCGGCTTTCATCCTTGTCTTTTACCGAGGCATGGACAATGTGCCGCTGCCAGTAGCTCTGGTGCCAGGGGTGGCGGCACTGGGCGCGGATGGCGACAACGACGACGATACCGCGGTGGCCGAAGGCGCTCTTACGCACACCGGCAGTCTTGAAGCTAGCCTCAGCGGCAGTGTTGGGAGTGACCTGGCCGAGGCCCGCGGCGCCGACGTTACGCCCAGCAAGCACGCTCCCGAGATGTCCGACGGAGAGCTGCAGCAAAGATGCGCGCGGCTGGTCGAATCCATTACCAAGACGGCGTTTCAATACGTCTGTCGGGGCCTCTTTGATCGTGACAAGGTCACGGTTGCCTCCCTCCTCGCGTTGAGGATCTTGGTCAGCGACGGCCACATCACGCCCGAGGAGCTGGACTATCTTGTCACAACGAAGGTAGTGGCGAATGCAGGCTCGATGGGCGCCCTCGCGGAGTGGTTACCTCCGCCCGTCTGGCCGCGCGTGAAAGCTTTGGAGGGCTTTAAGAAGTACTTCCACCACCTTGGGGACGCTATGCAGGGGAGCCCCGACGAGTGGCGCATCTGGTTTGACCACGAACAACCTGAGACTATCAAGCTGCCGGGCGAGTTTGAAAAGGTCCTGCCCCCCTTGCCTCGTTTGATATTGCTGCGCGCTTTACGGCCTGATCGATTGACAACGGCGTTGAAGGAATGGATTGCCTCTACGCTCGGCCCTGACTACATCTTCCAGCCGCCATTTGACATGGCGCAGACGTTTCAGGAGACGTCGCCCGCCACGCCCATATTTTTCGTGCTCTTCCCCGGGGTGGATCCCACGCCTTGGGTGGAGGGCCTGGGCAAGACGATGGGCATCTCGACGGAGCAGGGCAATTTTGTCAATATCTCCATGGGGCAAGGGCAGGAGGCGCTCGCCGAGGCCGTGGTGGAGCGTTTTGCCAGGCACGGGGGCTGGGTCGTGCTCCAGAACTGCCATTTGATGCAGTCTTGGCTGCCCAAGCTGGAGCGTCTGCTGGAGGTGGTGACAGCTGGTGGCGGCAGCAATGCGAGCGAGGGTGGTGGCGGCGATGCTGCTGTGGGAAGTGGCCCACATCCGTCTTTCCGCTGCTTTATTTCGGCCGAGCCCCCGCCGATGGCCACCATGAAGAACATGCCAGAATCGCTTATGCAGGGAGCCATAAAGGTGGCGAATGAAGCACCCGCCGACATCAAGTCCAACATGATGCGGGCATGGTCCAACTTCTCGCAAGACCGCCTCGACCGTATCGGCGCCCACCAACCCTTGAGTCAAATGGAGAAGCGGCACGCTTTTCAAGCCTGCCTTTTTGCCCTGTGTTGGTTCCATTCTCTGGTCCTGGGTCGTAAGCGCTTTGGCCCACAAGGCTGGTCGCGTGGCTACAGCTTTAACACGGGGGACTTGACGATCTGTGCGAACGTGCTACAGGCCTACCTCGAAGCAGCGCCCTCTGGCACGGTGCCTTGGGACGACCTGCGGTATATTTTGGGGGAAATTATGTACGGGGGTCATATTACGGACGCGTGGGACCGTCGCACCTGCAACACTTATTTGCAAGTGCTGTTCGAGAAGGGGCTGTTTGCGCAGATGGAACTCGGCCCTCACTTTCGCTCGCCGTCGCCCCAGCTGCTGAATTACCATGGCTACTTGGACTATATTCAGACGCAACTTCCCCCCGAAGCTCCGCCCCTGTTTGGCCTCCACGCAAACGCCGAGATTGGGTACTTGACCAACTCTGCGGCTGCGCTGCTGGGCGCCGTGCAATCCATTGCGGGAGCTGTCGCCGCTGGGGCGGGCGCCGAGACCGCAGGGGGAGGAACCAATGCGGCACCGGCGGCAGCCAGTACCCCTGCGGCCGCGGTCAAGCAGATCATGACGGATTTGCTTGATCGTTTGCCTCAAGACTTTGTTCTGGCCGTGTTGCAAGAGAAAGCCAAGCCTCTCCTGCTATCTAAAAACGGACCCTTTGTGGTGGTCGCGCTCCAAGAATGCGCGCGTATGAATGGGTTGCTGGGCGAGATCCGCCGTTCCTTGCAAGAGCTTGACAAGGGTCTAAAGGGACAGCTCAACATGTCCTCTGCCATGGAGGACCTCAGCAAGGCGTTGCTGACGAACGAATGGCCAGGCCGGAACCCTTTCTCGCAGTGCACCTGGGAGAAGCTAGCCTGGCCGTCGAGAAAGAACCTTGTCTCACAGTTCCAAGACATGCTCCGACGCATCGAGCAATTGCAGGGTTGGGTCGACGACCTGGGTACTCCTCCCGCTTGCCTATGGCTCCCAGGCCTCTTCAATCCTACGGCTTACCTGACCGCCGTCATGCAGGTCACGGCTCGCCAGACGGGGCTCCCTCTGGACAAGATGACGATCGAGACGCACATCACCACGCTCTCCTCTCCCGAACAAGTGGCCAAGGAGACCCCTCCGCCCCTCGACGGCGCCTACGTCCACGGGCTCTTTATTGAAGGCGCGCGGTGGACGCCCCCAGAAGACGCTGCGGAGACGACGCACGTGATAGGCAACACGCTTGTCGGGGGGCACCTGACCGACAGCAAGCTCAAAGAGCTGCTCTCACCGCTGCCAGCTATTTATATTCGTGCCGTGCCCGTCCAGCCGGCCTGGGAACCGTCAGCAGTGGGTTATTTAAGGCATGAGGCCGACGTGTATGAGTGCCCGGTGTACTTGACATCTTTCCGTGGGCCCACCTATGTCTTTCTGGCGACGCTCAAGACGGTGGAGCCTGTCTCGAAGTGGGTCTTGACCGGCACGGCATTGTTGATGCAAAGCGACGACTAGGAGGAGATTAAGGGGAGGCGGAGAGCGAGGGAGTGGAGATGCAATACAAGAGGGAGTGCCTGCGTGCAAACTTTATTTGAATTTCCTTTAGTATATTTATGCGACTAAAAAAGAAGAGACAAGGATAAGAAGAGAGAGGAAAGGAACAAAAAGAATTCATACCAGGAGAAAAACGATTTTCTTGTTGTTGTTTTGTTTTATTTTTTATTTTTGTTGTCATATAATTCACACCGTACATACACTACACTAAGATTTATTTTCTATTCCTCCCTTCTTTCTAATCCCCCTTCTCACGTGCGGCTTCCAAGTGCGTTTCCCACTACCGCACCTACTCATCGCCTGCTCCCTTCCCCTCCTCCTTCTTCACTCCTCCTCCCTCCTTCTTCCCCTCCTTCTTAATCATCCTCTCGCAAATAAACCGCCACTCCTCCTCCCTCACCGGCTGCACACTCAACCTCGACCCCTTCTGCAACAGCGCCATCGCCGCCAACGGACTCCCCTTCTTCAGCCCTTCCTCCCTCAAACCCTCCAACGGCACCATCTCCTCCAACTTCTCCTTGAGCGTCACATCAACCATCCACCACCGCGGGGCCTCCTTCGTGCTCTTCTCATCAAAGTACTTACTCTTTTTATCCCACTGAAAATGATCCGGATACGCCTTCTTGCTAATCTCCACCAAACCAACAATACCCGGGATTTTACACGAGGAATGATAAAAAAAGGCTTTGTCACCCACCCTCATCTGGTCCCTCATCAAATTTCTGCACTGATAGTTGCGCACCCCTGCCCAGCTGTCGGTCTGCCCAGGTTGCGCCGCGAGATCATCGACGCTGAATTCGTGGGGCTCGGATTTCATTAGGAAGTAGCGGGTGCCCGAGGAGGAGGAGGAAGCGGAGGAGGAAGAGGTGGTGCTGCTGCTGGGAGGGTCTTCGTTGGCTTCTTGTTTGAGTGAGGCTGATGATGCTGCTGCTGCGGAAGAAGGAGGAGGGGGTTGAGGGTTTTTCTTCTTGGGGGCGGCCTTCTTCTTTTTGGAGGCAGCGGAAGAAGAGGTGGTAGAAGCAGCAGCGGGAGCTTTGGCCTTCTTGGTGCTGCTAGAGGAGGAAGAGGAGGACGCAGCACTAGCAGCGGTCGTGTCCGCGCCAGCGCCACGGACAGTGACGGCGCGGGTGCTTGCTTTACGCTTGGGAGGCATGGTGAAGGTGGTCGCGGGACGGATAAAGGCCAGCGGCTTGGTGTTGAGCAAGAAGGCGGCAGTGCTCCTGCTACTACTACTGCTGCTCCTGCTGCTGATGATGATGCGGGTGGCACGCGCGGCAACGACCAAGGAGGGGAAGCCGAGAATGGTTGTGGCTAGGTCGACGATTAGGATGACGAGAAGAAGGACGAGGAGCGATAGCGGGGGCGTGAGACGACGGCGCGGGTGTACAAGAGGAGGAGGAAGGCGGCCTATGGTTTGATGCCTGCTGTCGGACCCCGGCTGAGCACGATGGAAGGAGACCCGGAGCAAGAGAAGAGGCCGGCTAGGACTTGTTGCCCTTGCAAGCTGCCTCTCGTGGTGGCTGCGACTCTGTCTGTGGGTGTGCGTGCAAGAGAGAGCGTAAATCAATCAACAATTGTCATGAATGCATGAGTCCGAAGAGACGAGGCGCGTTTGCTTAGGCGGGGGGGATGCTGGAGAAAAGCGAGGGCTCGAGACCACTCTGTGTGGAGAGCCGACCTCCGCCACCCAACAAGAGGCAAGGGCAACTTCTCCTGTTGCCTCCTTCTCGCTTTGACTGCATGACGCACCCACCCACCCAGGCCTTTACCCATCTCCTTCCCCACAAACCCACACCATATTTACTGTGTAGACAATGCTGGAGTTTGTTGGACGGGCGTGGTCAGGGCCTGCGGGGCTTGCTTCTGGTCAGTGGCTCGCCGCTCCTCACGACGGGGGCAGCGACCCAGAAGCAAGCAAAGACACGCAAGTGGTATCTAGCCATTGCCACAGCCCTGCGTATTGCCCCTTACTCACTCCCTCCCCACACATCCTCTCTATACAAACACAGGATGGGTGGTCGACGCATCCTCCTGGCCCTTGCGGCCATCCCCGCCGTGGCAGGTATGTAACACGACCAGAGGAGGAGAAGAGGGAGGGGGGAGGGGGGGGGGGAGAGCAACAGCAAGTGGAGGGGGATAGGATTTGATTGTGCGTGCCATGCAAAGCCTGGGTGGAGAGCTGTAGCAGGCTATTTGAGTGTATATAGACAGTATGCTTGACGGTGTAATGCCTGCTTTTGTCTCGTTGCTTGTGGGTTTTTTGCCTGCTGATTGGACGCTCGAAGAGAGCAGGACCTGAGGTCGCTGTACGCTTGCTCATCCTAAGCCCCTCTCCCTTCCTGTCTGCAAGCACGACCCGGCGCTCTCGGCAGGGCACGTGTATAGCTTGCGTATACCTGGTTAGAGACAAAGAGAGACGTCCACTTGATGCATTGCCTCCCTCTCCTTACCTCGACTGACCTCTCCCTCCCTCCCTCCCCTCCCTCCCT
>AFGL01001620.1:0-11508 GCA_001614225.1 Nannochloropsis limnetica | reverse complement strand
GGAGGGAGGGAGGGAGGGAGGGACGGTAAGGAGGAGGAGGAGGAAGAGAAAAAAAAATAAAGAAATGGAGATATATTTTGACAAGAGAGGGAGGAGGAGGAGGAGCGGAAGGAGGAGCGGAAGGGGTTTGCCTATTCGAGACTTTCTTGACGTACCTTTGCCGTCCTTCGCTCCTTCGATAATCCCAGGCAAATCCACAATCTGAATCCTCGCCCCCCGGTAATGCAACGTCCCCGGAATGGCCGTCAAGGTGGTAAATTCATACGAAGCCGCTTCTGAGAACGTCCCCGTGAGCTTGGTCAATAAGGTCGATTTCCCCACTGAGGGGAAGCCGACGAGGCCCACGCGGGTGTCTCCTGATTTGGCCACGTCGAAGCCATCCCCTCCCTTGCCCCCACCCCCGCCGGTGGGCTCGATGAGCTCACGACGGAGCTTCGCAAGCTTGGCTTTGATGAGGCCGAGATGGTAGTTGGTCGCCTTGTTCTTTTGCGTCTTGGCGTATTCCGCTTCGAGGTCGGCGATTTTCTGGAGGGAGCAGGGAGGGAGGGAGGGAGGGTGGAAGGGATGGAAAGAGGGTCAAAGGGCAGACATGGAAAGATGCACAGCTAATACAACAAGAAGACTTAAGAAAGAACGAAAAAACTCTTGGCGCGTGGCAGGGAGAGATTGCGGCCATGGTGGGGGCCTAGGAAGGAGGGAGGTTACTTTCTGCATGCTGCTGCGGCGGGGGCGAGACAAGGAAAACGCAGGCTGCAGAAAGCACGGCAGCACCCCAGCCAGAACCCAAGCTCTGTCTAAACGTACCTGGATCGTCGACATGGTATTGTAGGGGCGGCTGCGGCTGCTAATGAAGTGGTCTTAGCTGGCTTTCTTCTACGCTCACGCGGTGCGGTGGAGGAGCAGGATGATGCTGGCTTGAGAGGCAGCCCAAAATCGAGTCCTGTGGAATAGGGGCATGGGTAAACGTAAGGCAACATTAACAAGGCGTATGATACGGGCTGGTGGATGTGTGTGCTGCATAGGGCTAGGGGTGGAGCAGACACACAATGAATGAATTCATGGATGGAAGCAAGTGTGGCTAAAGCCATCAAAAAATCATCATCACCGTCATCGAACACCCTTTCCTCCTCCTCCGATGCGGGTCACCAAACAAATACGCCAGCCACGCTCACACAACCCAAACACACACTACAACCACAGAGAGAGATGCCTCTCCCACCGTCGTCCACGGGGCCCGACTACCATCGACTGCCGGCATCACAAGAAGAAGAGGACGCAACCCCAAGCCCCCCGGCCCACGACGCCAGTGACCCAGCAGCAGCCCCACCAGAACCAGAACCAGAAAATCCCTGGGCACTGCTAGGCCGCACCAGCGACACCAACGACGATGACGACGAGGACGAGGTAGAACGGGCAGCGCTGCATCTGCCCCCGCCGGCTCCTTTATTACCCTGGACGACGGTCCAAACCCCCGTGACCCGAGGAGGAGGAGCGCAGTCAGGAGAGGACGACGACCAAAGCAAGCGCCGCCGCTGCCAGCAATGGCTGTGGTTGCTGCCTCGATTTTTGATGATGCCTCCGTCTATTTTTCGATGGCTCCCGGGTTATACTAAGGAGAAATTATGGGGGGACTTGCTTGGAGGGCTGACGGTGGCTGTCATGGTCATTCCTCAAGGTTAGCTAGCTTATGATTTTGTTCTAAATATCGTTGGATCGCGCACACAAGCCACAGCATTGCATACTTATCTTAGGCATAGTCGTTTAAACTCCAATTTCCCTATCCTATTTTTGACGTACACGCACAAACACCGGCGCTTTCACTCATTCACTTGCTCAATTCCTCACTCCTTTGTCCATCCAGGTATGTCCTACGCGGTCCTGGCAGAGCTCCCCCCCGTCTACGGGCTCTTCTGTGCCCTGGCCGGCCCGCTCATCTATACCCTTCTCGGTACTTCCCGCCATCTCTCCATCGGGTACGTAGGAAGCGAGGGAGGGAGGGAGGGAGGGAGGGAGGAGCACAGGTTTTAATCGTAGTCTCTTGCTCTAACTGCGGCTCCCTTTCTTCTTATCGAACCACACACACACACATACACAGCCCTGTCGCCCTCGTCTCCCTTTCCCTCCCCCGTGTCTACTCCCTCCTTTACCCTACCCTTCTCTCCCTCCCGGACGACGAAGCAGCCGCCCTTCGAATTCAAGCTGCTCTCTCCATCACCTTTGTCTCGGGCCTCGTCCTCGCTACCCTCGGCTTGCTTCGTCTTGGACTTGTGGCTCATTTTATCCCTCCTGCGGTGAGTAGAGGAGGAGGAGGAAGAAGGGAAGGAGGGAAGGAGGGAGGGAGTGATGTTGTTCGCTGATGACGTTCTTGCGCACTCACATGTCCCTTAATACAACTACAGGTAATGGTGGGCTTTACCAACGCTGCTGCTTTAGCAATAGGTATCAGTCAGATCAAAGAGGTTTTAGGCCTGCAAGGCGTCCCTCGCTTCGACTACACCTGGGAATCCTGTTGGTATGTCCTCACCCACCTCAACGAAGGCCAAGCAGCCTCAGCAGGGATAGGCGTGGCATGCATCCTCTTCCTCCTTGGGGCCAAGCACTTCAAGACCCGGCTAGTGGATCGTGCCCCGCCTGCTACCACTGAGAGAGAACGACGCAAGAGAGCAATGATCAAAGTGCTCTATCCGCTGTCGAACTTATTTTTGGTCATCTTGACGTCGCTTGTTGCTCGGCTGTTGGTGTCGCAAGGAGTAGAGATTGTGATTGTCAAACACGTCCCGGCGGGCTTACCAAAGCCGGCGATACCAAGATTGGAGCACCTGTGGACGATTGTGGGACATAGTTTGACTATTGTCTTGGTGGCATTTATGGAGGTGAGTCCACGCGCGTCGTTTCACATCTTTTGATTCTCTTTTATGCTCATCTCACCTCCTTTTCTTCCTTCCTTCCCCCCCTCCCTCCCTCCCACCCACCCTCAAGGCCTACGCCATCGCCAAGAAATACGCCTTGCAAGAAGGGTATCCGCTTCACGTCAATCGGGAGCTGCTTGCTTTGGGGGCCGCTAATCTAGGAGGGGCTTTCTTTGCTTCTTACCCTGTTTCAGGCTCGTTTTCGAGAACTGCCGTCAGTTACTCTGCGGGGACACAGACGCAGCTTGCGAATGCCGTGAGTGCTCTGTGCGTGATGGTCGTGTTGTTGTTCCTCGCGCAGTTTTTTTATTATTTGCCCCGGGCGACATTAGGCGCGATTATTGAGGTGGCGTTGTTGAATTTGTTGGATGTGGAGAGTTTGAAGAAGGAGTATCGACGGTCAAGACTTGATTTGTGTGTGGCTTTAGTAACGTTTTGTGTGACCCTCGCATTTGATACAGAGCTAGGGTTGCTTGCCGGTCTGAGCGCATCGGCGCTGTTGTTGTACTGGATGCCACGAGGCGGAGCGCTCATCACGCGGGTGCTCCTTAGACCGATCTTGAGACGAAAGGGGAAATGCGATGTGTGTGTGGTGGATGTGGCGAGACTGGCGTCGTTGCCCGTGCGGGCCCAAGTGAGATTGGGCGACTATCTGCGGTATGAACGAAGGGCGCGGGGGGCGAATCCACATATGCTCTTGATTTTAGATGGGCAGAGCGTTGTTGTTGCTAGCAGAAATGACGGTAATGGTGGTGGTGGTGGGAAGAATGGCGGGAAAGAAGAGAAGGGCGGGAGGGAGGAAGGGCATGTGCATAAAGTAGTCCGTCGAGCGATGGATGCGGCCGTCGGCGCCGGGTTGCCGCGAGAAATGGTGACGCTGGTGGGGCTTACTACTTCCTCGAGCAACAGCAGCAGCAGCAGTAGCACGTCGTCTTCGTCGTCTTCGTCGCTCTTGTCGGCGAAGCAGGAGGAACTGGCCCAGGCTGTTTTGGAGCGGGCGCATTCCGTTTCGCTCGTGGCGGCGTACGGGGAGGAGGTGATGGCGGAACTTTTGAACAATAGAGAATAGAGGATAGAGATTGAACATAGGAAATTCACACACAATGTGTGTGCTTGATGATTTATTTATTGTGCAGTGTGTGTAGATAAAATGGGAGAGCCAAAGTAACACGGAAAAAAATGTTTACAACGAGCACAATCAATGCAAACGAGCGATTTTATTTTCAAACGGGCGATTTTATTTCCCCTTCGTCCCTACTCTATATCTATAAAATGTTTCTTCTTTTATTCTCTCGTTACTTTTGTTTTTCATCTTCATCAATGCCTCTTCTTCTTCTTCATGTTTGTTGTCTTTTTTTTGCCATGGATTGAACGTTGGAAGCGCGACGATTCAATTGGATGATTATATCATGTCTGTGTGTCTATGTGTAACAGATAAGGGGAAAAAGGTCCCTCCCCTCATCTTCTTCTTCTCATGTCGAATGCATGCACGGCCAACCAAAGAAAAACTGAGCGCGCATACACGCTATCACACATGGGGCGAGGGGAAAGCATGGAAGGAGGAGAAGGAGAATGAGGAAGGGCCTTAGCGCTGTTCTTGCCGCCGCTGGCTTTCGGCAAGCATTTGGAGGATGAAGAGGAATAAGTTGATGATGTCCTGTTTTGTTTTGAAGGAGAGGAGAGGGAGAAGAGGGAGAAGGGTCTAATGAGTATCAGCTCGCGGAGTTTTTTTCTAAACACAATAGACATTCTTATGCACTGAAAAGAGAACCAATGGAAATTCATAAAAACAGACATTCAACGGGGAAAAGAGACGCAAAACAAGTACTAACCAGGTACAAGGAGATGCTAGCAAGCAGCCATTCGGAATAATCGAGTTTTTCCATCAACAAATATGTATCAAATACGATATACAGCGAGAACAGGACAGCGCCAAGCAAGCTATAGATAAACCCCGGCCTAAAGCCAAAGATAGCTCCGATCAACCCCCAGATGATCAGCACCCACGTCGACGCAAACAGAATTCCGCCCAAGAACGAGAAGTCAATCTTGCTCTGGAAAGTGAAAACCGTCAGCGCAAAGAACACGACAAACGTGATGGCCAACGCTTGCACCACCAATTCTCCCTCCCCCGCGCGTGCAAATGACGCAGTCACAATTCCCACAGTATAGGCTTCGGCAAACTGTATGTATAGTAAGGGGAGCAAGGGGAGGAAGGGGAGGTCGAATGATGATGACCATCACACGCAAATCTTGTCCTCCACATCTCTTGCACACACACACACGTACCGTCCAAATCGCAAGCAGGCCCAAGTTGATCGGATAATAATTCCGGTAGCACATCAACAGCAGCAGCACCACGACCGACGCCACGAGCCCGAGAATGTACAACCCTTGATGGGACAAGACAAAGGCATTCGCCGCCCCATCCAGCGTCACGTACGCACAAAACAACGCGCTCAACAACAGCTGGCACGACAGAATAGCATACACCTTGCGAATGAACGCCATGCGCATCTGCTTCTCTGCCTTGGCCATAAAAGGCGAGACCGTCTGCTCTCCAAACCCGCCCGCCTCGACATCGTACTGCGCCGCGGTCGGCTTGGGCGAATAAGGCGTCCGTCCACCAGCCGCGTGATTCGGACGCTGCGGCGGGGGGCGATGCGGTGCTTGATGCTGGGTGTGTGGCGGCGGAGCAGCCGAGTACCCACCCGCATACCCACCGTAGGGCTGTCCGTAAGTCGCTGCTTGCGGTTGTTGTCCACCGTATTGCGCGGCTGCCATGCCATGGACTGCCGCAGACTGGCCCATAAACGTGGGTACTCCCCCCATTGTATAAGCAGGCTGCGCCACGGCGTACGCAGGTTGCGTCACCGGGTACCCTTGCACGCCGCCGGGAAAGCCACCGCTGCCCACGCCATAGGACGCTTGCGGTACCATGGGCGGCGGTGGTTGGTGATAGCCTTCAGGCCCGCCTGCCGCATAGATGGCCGCAGGGTTGATTGGGGCGGGGTACATCTCGGGGGCAAATTCCTCCGGTCGGCCCCGGGCCTTGGCTGGGTAGGACATGTCGAAGAGCTTGCTGGGGGGCTACTTCTGTGGGTCATGGGGTGCAAGGGAATGAGAATGGTGCTGGGCGTGTCTGTCGGCCTATATTGATGCGGTTGGTTTTGTTCGATGCGGGTGGTGTGCCTCGCTTGCATGCCTCGGCAAGGCCACCACAAAGCCTTTGGACATCTAATTCCCGAAATATATGAAGTACAGCTTGTGTTGCCGGCCGTGGCACCGTTTGGCAGGACGCACATGCCACGCATTGGACGTGCACAAGACGCGCTTTAGTACGTAGAAGATTTGTGCCTGGCCAACCTCCCGCCGCCGGCTCAAAAAGCGTTATGCTTTCCTTCTTTCCTCTGCTTTTCACTTTGCCCAAAACTCAAAAAAAAAAACAAAAGCGCAGTCGTCTATCTGTCATATGTACCCCAAAACCGCACTCATAACATTTACTCTTTACCCACAACCTGATAGCCATGCTGGTCCTGGCCAACAAGACCGAAGCCCAGCGCATTTTGCACGTGCTCGACGACACTTTGGAGGGGTTGACCTTGCTGGGCGGCCTTCCCCTGCGCCTGCCACACGACCACAAAACCCTGCAGGCATCGCCGCAAATTTTGACGCTCTTCCATAAGCACAACCAGCTCGAAACCAAGCTCATCAAGTCGCTCTCGTCGTTGCCTCGGTCGTCGCCGTCCCCACCACCGACCCCCTTGCCCTCCTCCTTCTCTTCCAGCTCCGACGTGCCTACCCGCAATAAGTCGCGAGCTTCCAGCCCCGTTGCAAACCCCTCTTTCTCTTCAAATGAGGATAAGGCTCGCCACTTGTACCAGTCCATGACCCGTAACTTGGTGCGAGCATTGCGTCGGAGCGAGTGCCTCAACGACTCCCCCACTTCCTCCTCCTCCCCTTCCACCGCTGCCTTTCTCGACGTCCTCCACGAGCTTAAGAACCTCTTGGCGCTACGTTTCTCCACCACCTTGCAAGAAGACTTAAGGAGAGCCAACACGCTGGGCAAATTGACGGACAAGGAAAAATATGCCTTGGACAGTTTGGCGTCGCTGCAACATACGTCCGCCATCAAACAGCGGGATCAAGCCAAAGAGACCGCGGCCCTCCAGGTGCTGCGCCAGAAGCTTGAGACAGAAGTGGCCGTGTGGGCGGCCCAGACGCAGGAGGAAGAAGAGATGATCGCGCAGGAACTGAAGGCGACGCTGGAGCGGGCCATGCAGCAGCATGACGAGACGACGTCCAGTCTGACGCAGAGCATTGAGGCCTCAGTCCCAGAACTGACCCGACAAGGCGAGGCGCACACGCAAGCGGAAGACAAGGCCAAGAGCGAGCAGCAGCAGCTAGAAGCAGAGCTGGCTGCCTTGATCCAGCACTATGAGAGCACCTTACAGCAGAAGCAGGAGGATTTGGGGCGGCTGCAGACGACTGCGCGGGCGGAAGACCACGAGCTGCATGAGCTCCGAGGGCATTTTGCGGTGGTGGAGAGTCATGAGGCAGAGTTGCGGGCGATGGAACAGGCACGACAGCAACGTGTGTTGGAAGGGGAGCGGATGCGTCATGCTGCGATGTGTGCGATTCGGATTCAGTCGATGTTTAGGGGACACAAGGCTTTAATTGCTTTTAAGGCACTCCAAGTAGCTAGCAAGGAGGAGAAGGAGAAGAAGGGCGACAAGAAGACAGGCAAAAAGGGGAAGAAGGGAGAGAAGGCCAAAGCGGGCGCTGGCGGGGCGGGGAAGAAGAAGGAAGCGCCGAAGGCTGGTGCTGCGGCAAAGGCCGGTGCGGACACGAAGAAGAAGCCGACGGCTGCAGCGGGTGCCGCGAAAAAAGAGACGGCACCTGTCATTGCTCCCAAGAAAGCAGCGGCCACGAAGAAGAAGTAATGGAAGGGGGGAGAAGCAACAATCTGAGAGAGAGAAAATACAACGATAAGGAAAAGGTTTTTATGGCTCGAGATTTTCATTGCTCTTTGTACTTTGCTAATGTACGCAGTTTTGTTTCTTCCTCTCCTCCCCTTCCACCCCCTCTTCACATTTTTAATTTTTCACATACAAAGACGGCAGACACTCCCTCCCTCCTTCCTACCCTTACACAGCAACCTTCGCGACAAATTCGATCCCTTGCTTCTGCTTCCCCTTCCGTCCCTTCCCGTCCTCCTCCTCCTCCCCATCATCCTGCCCACGCCTCGCGCCCAAATGCCGTCTCCTCCCTCCTCCCTCGCTTCCTGCCCCTCCATTCTCCTCAATATACTTCGCGAGCTCAGGGCCAGCATACCTTTCCTCCGGCCCAAACATCTCTTCATCCGCAATAAAAGCCTGGAGCAACGTCGAAACCGCCATGGAAAAAATCTGACAAAACATATCAGCAGTGAACCATGCGAGGATGACCACCAAAATAGTCGGGCCGATGGGAGAATGAATCTTATCTTCCAACAGGAAACTCATGCTATAATAAGAGACCCCTCCCGCACAGACAGAGATGAAGACCTTCCCAATGATGATAACAAATTCACTCACTAGAGAAACAGCACCAATCCTCAAGATATTCCGCGCAATCAGGAAGAAAGCCTTCTTCCCGGAGGTACAGAACCCAGTCCCATTAACAGCTGTTTGGATGTACGCATTTTTATTCACGAACTTCAACACATTCTCCAGACACCACAGACAACACTGGCAGCAACACAACAGATACTGCGCGGCTTTATACTCGCTTTGCTTCGCCTTCTTCTGCATCCACGCAATCACGGACCTCACGAACTCCACAACCGCAATAATCAACGAACCAAACGCAGCGGTCCCTAAATGATAACACCCCGTCACACTCATGGCACTGCACAAAGTCCCACTCCCAATCCCACCCTTATCCCTCGTGAAATACCATGTTGAAACAGCCAAAGCCAAGGTAATCTGCCCCACCGCAATAATAAACTGCGCCGTCCAAAGCAACACAAAAAGCATATACCAAGCATACTCAGTACTCCCCGCTCCGTACTGAAATCGCTGCACGGTGATATCAGGCCCATTCGCAGCAGTAGGGTTCATACTCAACCCTTGAAAGGACCTCGGCTCAAAGTGGCCCATAGACGCAACGTTGATCGAGTAAAAGCACCAGGGCACCAGGAAGAGGAGCAAGCCCGCTGCCTGTAAAAAAGGGTAGACCACCATCAGCGGCATGGAAATAACCGCACGCGCCGCTTCCTTCACCAAGCCAATCGCCAAATTAATCCTCTTCCGCAGGAAAACCAACATGCAGAACCACAGCCCACACGCCACCAAAAACACAATCCCCAACCCCTTCGCCGCCATTATCTCCCTATCAGTATGTGTCTGCGGCACGTCATCCTTCCAGTCATCCGACCACAAATACATAAGCGCACCAAGCGCCCCCAAGAAAGCCCACACCAGCATATTGACCACCCACACAGCCACGTGAATCAGCCAAGGCGTACGGAGGATCCAGGTCCAGACAAACCCCAGGACGAGGGCAGCGCCGAAGCCGATCCCGAAGATGTACGCGCGGGCATTAAGCACGTCGGCGTAGAATTCAGTGAGGATGGAGACGTCCAAGTCGTTTTTGTAGGCCTTGGCCATGTTGTAGAGCTCGAGGGCGGTGCTGTTTGTGATGTAGCACCGGTTCATGATTTCCTTGGTGGGGTATTGGGGGAGGCAGTACCCGTTGACGATGTTGTCTTCGGTCGGGGCGACGTTGCCGATGCAATAGGTGATGTCTGGGTTGTAGTCCGTGGGGCATTCAGCCAGGCAGACACCCATGGTTTTGATGTTGATGGGCATGAAAACGGGGGTGGCGCCTTGGCAGACGTTCCCCTTCCAGTCGTACCCTTGCGTCAAAACGTCGATGTGCCCCGTCAACATGGCCTCGCGTCCAATCCACGTCATGGCCGCCCAAGCCCCCAACAACAGCAAGAAAAACAACGGGTCTGTGCACGTCCGCTTTTTCACTGGCCCTTGAAAATCGGCGGCAGCCTCAAACTTGTTGTTGTTTGCGTGGTGCTGCTCTTGCTCCGACAGCACATACCCATAGCGGTTTGGGTCCGTAATGGGCGTGGTTCCAGCATCCGCGGCAGGCATGGTGCTGGTGTTGGCGGCCGCCGGGTGCGTCTTGCTGTGAGACCCTATGGTTGCGCCCTGTGCGGGTGGTGGGGGGTGGGGGAGTGAGTGGTGGCTTTGAAAAAGTGATGATGTTTTTTTTTTTTTTGGCAAACGCGAATGAGGGACAGGCAGGAGCGCTTCCATCGGCTGCAGGACTCGCTCGCACAAACAGGTCTACGAGGAGCTCAGCCTTGTCTCCTATGTGAGGGTGCCTGCCTGCATCGCCTCAATTGTGGGCACTGCGCTGCGAAATTTTGTCGTGTGGCGGTCGTCATGATGCCTCATCGCCAACTTTGAGAGAATTTGAAAATGCGGGCAGCGCACACACGATTTTTTGGGCATGTTTGTGGGCCCTTTCAGAGCGCAGGAGGCTGGCATTTCACGCAACTTTTGCTTTTGGCCAGCTTTTTGTTTGAGATCCCGTAGTGGATCATAAGTTGTTTGGTGCTTTATCTTGCTGGTATGTAGTAAGGCGTTGTCCTCCCTCGGCCGTCTCCGTGCGCTGGGGTGGGGAGGTTGGACTGGGATGGCCTACGGTCTTATTTGGAAAAGAGTAAGGGTCAGATGAAGGTAATTCGCATTTGTATGTAAGAGTAAGACGTCAAAATTTACTCGAGTATGAACCTTGTCAAGCAAGCGGGAGTCTGGAAATGGTGCGCCGCGAGCATTGGGCGGCGCATCGCTAGCTCCTCCCCGCGGCCTTGGGCCGGTTCACGCCACATTGCAAGCTCGCCCACGCACTCGGAAGCGAAGGCACATTAATAACATGAAAAGAAACGAGCCATCAAATTTAAAAAGAAAATGTCCCAGCTCTACCCTTCCAAGTGCTCTGTGATTAAGACACATATTTTCATCTCTTTCTTTGTGTATGTCGTCCTGTCCTTACCCTGCCCTTCGTTCCCGCGCAGTTATGTTCTCGTTGTTGTTCTTCTCCTTCTTGTTTTGTCGTTTGGTTCGTTTGTGTCAGTATCCATCACACATCCCCATACATTCTCTACTTCTCCTTCACTCACTAAATTTCTATCATATTCTTCTTTCACTTCCCAGTCCCCAAATGCACATCGAGGGCCGCCCTCCCTCTCTCCCTCCCTCCCTCCACAAATTCATTTACGAAAAAAAAATAAACAACCCCCTTTTTTTCTTATGTGTCGTGGGCGTCATGTTGCCCACCCACTCACTCACTCACTCATGCACTTACTAACTCACGTTCCCTCCCAGTCAAAATTCAAAGTTCTCTGCCGTTCCCCTCCCTCTCTCTCTTTCTGCCCTCTGTCTACGCTCCCTTGTTTTCTTATGCCTGCTGCTGGTGTCAGTACTATGTTTCTCGGCGCCCTCTTTCTCCCTCGTCCCTTCTCCTCGGCTACCGCGTTGTTTGTTGTTGGTGTTCTATATATCATGTGTGTCTGCTCCCTCCCTCCCTCCCTCCCCCC
>AFGL01001363.1:0-17634 GCA_001614225.1 Nannochloropsis limnetica | reverse complement strand
GCAAGCATGATGACACACACACACACACACGTCCAAGTGGCGGGAGAGAAGAGGAGGCAAACAGGGAGAGTGTTCGAGACGTACATGCTTGGCAGCAACCATGGCGGTGGCCGGGCGCGTGGCCAGCTGGGTACCCAGGCGGCTGATGGCACGGCGGGCAAACATCTTCTTGGTTTGAGAGGCTGTGATTGTGGGTGCGCGGGATAGGGGGAAGAAGCGTGAGACAACGACGACGACGACGAGGAGGAGATGCAGGCCTGCTACTATTGGTGGTGGTGCTGCTGGTGGTGGTTGGGCGTGCTAAAGCGCACGGTCAGCATCCCAAGAAGCAGTTTCCTCCCTAGTCATGCAAGGCTGTCTCCAGCTTCTTGGGTGGGTGTTGTTGTCGTGCAGCGGCCCTTGACCACCGGAACCAGGCCCCACCCACCCCAGCGTGTGTGATCCGTGTAGAGCGAGGTGCTGGCCATGTGCTGTGGGTGGGGGGAGGGGGCACAGGGAGGGTCTGACTGGCGACTTGTCGGAATGGCATTACAAGTGCAAGGTGGTCGTGGTCTTGCGTCTCGCTTCTTCTTCTTCTTCCATGGCGCGAGGGGGCAAGGCAAAGATGCGCAGCCCTACAGCTCTCCCATCCCCTTGCCCGGCCTCTCAGCCACCACATCGGCAGCCAAAGGAGGACGAGGAGGGGTGGGTGGTGCACGGTGGGCAGGGTGTGTGCGACAAGCAAGAATCTCCATGAATAAACAAAAAAGGGGAGCGAGGAGGAGAGTGCTTGGGCTTGGCGAGCACGATGATGATGCGAGTGGGGGGGCTGCCTCTGCCTGGCTGCCTGTCTCGTTCCATTTTGCTTGCAGCAGCAGCGCACAGCATACGCACATCCACAAAAGCATGTCCTCCTTTACTCGCGCGCATGCCAGTACTGACTTCCCCTTTCCAACACTTTTCCACCACCACAAAACCACACAAGAGCGAGCGCACAAGCATGGCCCCAAAATCTAGCAGCAGCAGCAGCAGCGACGACGGCGCCCCGGGCTTCCTGGACGCCTTGCCTTCCTCCGTTCGAGTCTTCGTCATGGGCGCCGTGGCTTTGCACGTGTTTGCCTTTGCGGTCTGGGGCGTGTTGTTTATCAAGGAGCAACGCCAGGGCAAGGTCAAGAGCAAGGAGTTTTAGAGGAGGAGCAGCCAGGAGAGGGGGGAGGAGGTCGAGGAGGAGAGGGAGGGAGGGAAGGAGGGAGGAGGCTATGGCTCTACCGTCCTCTGGACGTGTGCGTGTGTGCTCTGGGCCCCAGCCATCGTCGAGGAGCCTGTTTGCCTTGCGGGTAAGAAGGAGTGGACATTGGAGGAAGGGATGGTCGGGGGCCAACGGAAGGGAGACGCAGGAAGAAGGATGGAGAGAGAAAGAGAGTCGCATCTTGCATGGGGGTGGGTGAAGAGGGGAGTGGAAAAGAAGGAGGGAGGGAGGGGAAGGCGGAAAGAAGGTGAACATGTCCGTGTGTATGTGTGTGGTGTTTGTCTCCTTCCGACAAATGGGGGGCGGGAGGGAGGAAGAGTGAATGCGTGAAAATGATCGATGAGGAGTGACTTGTACGTAGGAGCAAAGGCTTCAAAAAAGAAAGCAGAAAGCCACAGACAAAGACATGAAAGCAAGACAACATTTAATTATCTAGCCCGACAACAACAACAACAACACAACAACAAAGAAGAAGAAGAAAAGTAGGGGAAAACCCAAGAAACCAAATGACATTTTCTCTCTTCGAACACAAAAGCGAGATCGTGTGAGCTTCACCACACGTGCACTCCCTTCCATTCCCGCATCGTCGAATGCCTGGTATATATTTTATTCCAGTATATCAGCCCCTTCTAGCTTACCTGTTTACTTGCGCTTGACTGGCCTGACTCCCACCTTCTCAACCCTCCCCGTCCCTCCTCATTTGCTCTCAACTTTGCGCCTGCCCCTTCCACCTCCTCCTCCTCGTCCTCGTGCTCCACCGCCTCCTCCTCCTTATTATCCTCCTCTACTTCCTTTCCTTTCCAAAAGGGAGGAGGGAAGGAGAGGGCGCTCACGCTGAACGCGCTACACACTCCACAGCTCCTCCTCCTCCTCGCCTAACCAGCGCTTTTTTTCTTTTCTTTTTTGCAGTGCTCATTGATTGGATACTTGGTTGTTTTTTATTTGAGGAGCTTTGCTACTAGGTAGGTGGGTGGGTAACAAGGAGAGCTTCTATATTTTCTCCTTCTCTGCCTTTTCCTGATCCTGTCTTGTGTGCGCAAGGACGAGATGCTGGTGGCGGAGCGCATTTTTTATCAGATTACATCGTCTAACCGAAACGAAGCCCGCCATGCGCCAGCAAGACCGAAAAATGCCCCTAAAACAACAACAACACGCCCTCGCACGTCGTTCAAATGTATTACCACCATTCTTTGCACGCAAAAGCACCCTTTTCTCAGGCACACACAGACCCGAAGTTGAAGAAAAGCCGTTTCCGCGTGTTCTGTGTTTCGTGATTTCAAATAAAACATCTCGTTAGGTGTCCAAAAAAGAAGTCCCATCTCCATCATCAAAAATGTGTTATCACACACCCACAAAATGTCGATGCCAAGCCACGTGGAAGCATGCACGCAGCAGCAGCAGCAGCGACACCACCATCACCACCTTCACAACCTCCTCCCCCCTTCTCGCCCCACCGCATCCACCCACCGCAGCAACACCAGCCAGCAGGGGCAGGAGACTGCCGGTAGCATGCATGTGTGTATGTGTAAATGTATATACACATATAGACACACGCACCCACTCATCACGCACGTACCGCAGGCCACACACGCCACACGCACGTGCGCGCCGCTGCCCATCGCCGCCACCGCCGTGGCCTCAACAGGGATAACCCACCCCGTCAAGGCCCCGGCCAGTCAAAATATACAGGTGTCAAATGTATGGTGCTGTCAAAGTCTTGTTGTGCCAGTCTTGATCTTGGTCCTCGGCCCAGGTAAGAAAGTGCCTGGGCCGACGACAGCGCGTAAATGCGCGGGGAAAGGGAAAGAGAGAGAGAGAGGAGAAAAGCAAAAACAAAACGCGGAAAGCAACAGGCGAAATCGTTGATGGCGTCACGAGGGCGCCAAGCATAGCACTACTAAAGCGCAGTAAAGATCAACCTCCTGTCAGTCTATGACCAACGGGGTACGCACATCATACAGAACTCTCCACATGCCACGCTTCGCGGGGCAGCAGACACAAAGTATTCAAACATGCAGCCCCCTTCAACAATCCATTCTCCCGTCCCCGTCCCCTTTCACTAGGGGAAGGACTCCCCCTCTTTCCCCTCCCTTCATCGCTATTTAATCTACATCCGCTTTCAAAATACCAAAACCAGGCAGGGACGGGCGGCAATGGGGGTGCAAGGCACTGGTAGGGCGGGCGTGGCCATGCAGGACGTAATGGCGCGGAGGGGGAGGCCACATTCTTCCATCCTCCCTTGAGATTAGGCTTGTGGGCGTACTGCACCTGATGGTAGCTGGAGCAGCATGGGCACGGTGAAGGGGCATTGGCTGAGGTTGAAGTTAAGGCTGGCTCGCGGGTGGGAGTCCCCTTGTGGAGATCTGTAGGGGGGAGGGGAGGGGAGGGAGAGATGGGAGTGGGTATGAGTTTTGGCGTGGCGCGCATGTGTCTTATACTCGAGCCCCGTCATTCTACGCTTTGCTGTCCTTCTTTCACACAAGCTTATGGGTGATCACAACAGAACATTCCTCCCTACCTGCCTGCCCTCCTCCTCCTCCTCCCGCTCCATACACTCTCTACCAAACACAAGTCGCACCATCATCCTTCCCCCTCCACCTCACAACAACAAGTGCTTGTCGCTTTTTTTCGCTTCCGCTGGAACCTGGTGTCCTCCCTCAAAGACAAGCCCATGGGTGACACAACAGAACACCCCTTCTTACCTTTGCATTCAGATTCAGCCCCGTCCTCTCGTCGCTCCGCCGCGCCCAAGCGCTCCTCGCTCTCGATGCCCTGCACAGATGGCTTGCATGTGTGTCTGTGAGGCGGGTGGAGGAGGGGAAGAAGGGGGGGATTGTTGTGAGTGCATAGGCATGGCTGTGGGTGGCGGTGGCTGGTTTTTGCAAACCCCGATTCAGAGCGTTGGGTGGTGTGATGGGCCTTCCGTTTCGTGCGGGGTGATGAGCGAGCGCGATGAGCTCAGCTCACACCATGCCCTGCTGTCAAGAAAGGGTGCGGTGGAAGTACATGCCACACAAGAGACGAGCGACCACAAGAAGCAAGACCCTGAATTGAGGGCGCCCACAACAACAACAAGAAGAGAGCAAGCAGCAACCCAATTTTTGGGAGAGAAGCAATCGGAGAGGAAGGGAGAAACGCGCGGGCTATTTTGAGGTGACGGACTTTGGCAGTCCCTCGCAACGCGTCAGCAAAAGCCCTACTGCCTCGTCTCACATGTGGTGTTCTCACGCCTCTACATGACGACATGGACGCCGACATCATGCATCACATGCATACTCGACCAGCAAATGTGCTTTTTTGGGGGCGCCCACCCCAAGGGTGTGCCAAAAAAGGGCTTAGAGAAACGTGTTACACGTTGGCGAGCAAGCACCCATAGCTAGCCAAATACCCGCCTTTCTCCACACATGCAAACACAATTCAAGCTACGAGGCTCAGCTTGATCATAATGATCATATTCAGAAGGCAAGGGAAAGCATCTTTGCCAAGGGATTCTGAAAGAGGCAGAAGAACAGAACTAGCTTCGTGTCGTGCGGGCACTGTTTTGTGGACCGAAAGACTTTGAGGAACGCTCAGAATAATAAAGGAGTCAAAGCTTAAATCACATAAGCCACACACAAGCATGTCGCCCTCGCTACTAGGCAGTCTTGTCAATTATATTTTTCTGTATATTTAGTACTAAGTGTGTGCGTGCATTGGTGGTTTGTGCGAAGCGAAATAAATTGTAATTGTTTTTTGGGGCTGACAAACCATTGTCTTCTTTCATGCGTGTCCAAAAAATTTGCAATTTGTGCTTTACATTCAGTATACAAAGCGCTGCTTTTTTTTGCATTACGAAATTCAAAGAGTTGTCAATGGAGGGAGGGGAAAAAAATATTTATTTATTTGCAATATTTATTTATTTATCATAGACGGCCAGGAAGCTGCCAGTATCTTACAATTCTGCCACTTAGTGGGTTCTCTAGTGCTTTAGTCTGCAAGGGCAAGATCCCCAGACTCGCGGGTTTATATGACAAGGCCTGTTCCATTCAGTACTCGTCGTAATTTTTTTTTATGTCTCCAATATATTTTAATTCTTTTTGGCTGATTTTTAATATGACAAAAAACATCACACAGACCTCCGCCATGGCACGCTACTGCGTAGCTGCATCCGCTATCCTATTTTGTTTGGTGGCACACGTTTCGGCAGCGGATCGAGACTGCAAGAAACGCGCCCAAGACTCTTACCAAAGGTACGCACTCAAAATGATCTGTCCTTTTCGTAACGCGTCACATTATACCCACCGGCCCCATTTCTTATTATGGCACCAGGGCGAAGCTTTCATGTCGTACCGTGGCATCGGGAGACGCGCGAGGTTGTCAGAAAGCCGCGAGGAGGAGCCACACCGCAGCGATGAAGGCGTGCAGGGAATGCAAGGTAAGTGTGTCGAACATTGAGATTCCTGGTTTATTTTATTGAGTGACGCTCTAAATAAGGTCCCTTTTTTTTACTTGCATGCAGGCGGTCCCTCTGACCAACTATGCTTTTTTGAATTCCGTCACCTTTGGGGGCTGTGACCCCACCGATATGTGCATGATCAATATCGGACTGCCCAGCCAGTACCCTCCGTACGAACTTGATAATGGCGTTGGCTACGCCGAGGGACTCTTTTTCACGCCGGAAGCGCAGGCCCTGGCCGTGACAGGTGATGGGGCATGCAGTACCAGCACTGTGAACCCCGCGTTTACGATCGACATCAAAACCTGCAATGAGAACGACCCGCCGCCGGTGTGGCTGCGGTTCTACGATGGCCCGAATCAAGTGACTAAAGGTTCCAACTACGAAGAAATTAGCTTTGAGTATCCGGCCCCTGCGAATGGATTTCCCGCTATTGTGAATAACGAGACGCTGTGGGAGCAACTGTCGATCTTGCAACCTTTCCCCGTGTTTGGGGACATTGGCCTTATCAGGGGACAGCCTACCTACTGTTCTTTTTCGAGCAACGTGACTGTTTGGAACAATGGCGGGTTCAATTTTGAGCTTACGGCGGGGAACCTCAAACTGCCCACGGGCGATGCCCCGCCGATCGAGCCCTACAACACACTGCTGCCTGAGAACTACTTAGGGTGGACCACATTCTCCTTGATGGCCTTGGGTAATGGGGCAGGGGGCGCCCAGACGGGCTTCCAGCTCCGTCTTGTTGACCAAAGCACGGACCCCCAGCCCGTCAAGGTCAAATATACACTCGACGATGAGCATCAGACGGTCATGTTGGAAATCCGCTACAAGCAAAACGTCACCAAGTATCTGATCCCGCAAGAAATGTTCAAGAAGAAGTTCCTGCCGGTCGTGCTGGAGAGCGGGTACTTGGCCCCCGACGACAAGCAAGTCAAGGAAGTTGAGGACTTTGTGTGGATCTGGTCCCTTTTCACCATGATTGACACGATACAAAAGCCCGTGGACTTGGCGGGCAACGACATCGCCTTGGATGACCTCCCCTCCTATTTCCCGTTGACAAGCACGTACCAAAACATTCGGGTGAAGGTCCGAGGCTACGACGGCTACAACAACCTCAACGCCTTCAACCAATCGTTGACCTGCGCGGCGGGCTTTGAACTGTACGGCTCCTTGTTCGACAACTTGGCCTTCTTTGGGGTAGAGGGAAAGGAACTCTATGACCTGAAGTACTGGTTGGACAATGAAGCAGACACATGCGATCCCCGCTACGCGTACTGGAACTGCGTTTACGGCATTGCCAAATCTCGTGAGACCGTGTGTGAGCAGAAACTTCAAATCCCCCAAGGTGCCCCCTGGAGCATCACGGTGGGCTACCTGGATGGATTGTACCCGCAGCAATGCAACAGCACCAACCCGGTCACTGCAAGCATTATGGATGGGAGCACTAACACTTGTCCCATAGGGTACCGAGCGTGCCCGACGAATCCTTGTGTGTAAGCGCACACATATATATACAATTTTTCGTCTTGTTTTTGTGCATCCCTGCCTCGGGCTTTAAGTAATAAAGATGGGAATGCACAGACTTCTCCCTCACCAGAAAGGTAGATTTAAACCTTTTGAGCAGGGGAATACTTAATCAAAGGGGAGATAAACCTCCATAAGCAAAATACCTCATGACGACGCCATGAACTCTACGACGTAGTCTTGTTCTTTGTATTTCTAAATTTAAAAAACTTATTGTTGTGCGAATACATGCAGAAAAGAGAGCTTGATGACCTCAAAACTGGGCGGACTGCATCTTACGTTACAAGGTTTTATTTTCTCAATTGAGTGTCGATCCACAGATTCCCTCACCCTGTCTTTGTTGGGTGTCTGCAATGAGAATGTGAATTACATTGAGTGATTTCTAG
Source organism: Nannochloropsis limnetica (assembly GCA_001614225.1). NCBI lineage: Eukaryota > Eustigmatophyceae > Eustigmatales > Monodopsidaceae > Nannochloropsis > Nannochloropsis limnetica. The sequence continues at coordinate 10,061 of AFGL01001363.1, read as the reverse complement.
GGCCACCAGCATATATCCCGGTTCGATGTAATCCTACAGGCAAGCGTTTTCGAGATCGCTCATGCAAATATTGAAACCGAGGCCGCGCATGTCAGGTAATTTCATGGCAGCGGTCTTTGCAAGCCCATACGTGTCTAAAGGCGGGGAGAGTAGTTGCTGCAGTATGCATTTTTGCTCTGTCGTCTGAAATGTTGTCTCCCCCGCGAAGAGCTGCAGGGCGACCAGTGCAGGGAGGGGGAAGCTCGACGCCCCCTGGCCTGCCATTTGCTCGAGTCGACGTCGTGCATGTCTTTCCGGGCTGGTTTCGGCAAGGCGTAGGTAGGAAAAATTGAGGGGGCCTACATTTTTCAACGTGCATGTACTTCGGCTCCAGAACAGCTAGAGGATAGCGTCCGTCTCCCGTTCGGACAGTAGCAAAAGCGACTCAGTCTCGGCAAAGAGCAAAATCCCGTCGACAGGTCTGAGAAAGAGAGAGATATTGAGCCCCCCGGGGGCTTCGGAGAGGCCGGTGCAGTGCTCCACTGTACGTATGAAATTCGAAGAGAGATACACCTTCTCGGCCACCCCCCAGGCAATGCTTGTCAGGTGATCCTCTGTGTTAAAGTGCTCCACAAACAAATCTGGGAGCTTGACAGAACCTGCCACCTCCGAGGCCGAGTGCATCCTGAAAATCGAGGCGTAATCCCAGTCTAGCTCTCGCTCAGGGGCGCGCCGGGGAATTTCCAGTTCCACTTCTTCCTCAACCTCCGTTTCCTTTTCTAGCTCGCGCTCGCACTCTTCGTCGAGGCCTGTGGTGAGTAGCGTAAACTCAGCTCCGTACATCTTGACGCGGTCCTTGATTCCTTCTAGAAGCCGCTGAACCCCCTTCTCCAACAATTTACTGCCTCGTCGTGCCGTCCATTGCTCAACTGCACCTACAAGAATGGTTTCGAGCGACTGCGGAAGGAATGCTTTGGAGTAGAAATCACGAAGGAGCAGTAACTCGGGCAAAAGTGCAGAGTCAAGGGTCTTTTCTGTGAAACAGAAATGGATACCTTGGTTGGACCACTGACTCAAACCCTCTTTTGCAACAGAAGTTATGGTGTTCTCCAAAGCCCATTGAACGACATGCCTTGCAGCGATGGAGCCACTCTGATGCAAATCTGGGTTGGCATCTCGTACTCGTCGCTCTATCTCCATCGTTCCCAAGAGTCGAATCTGCTGATGGCCCAACTCTAGTTGACGCATCCGCCCCGCTGCCTGCATCAACTTATCCTTGCATATTCGTGGACCCACGGTCAAGACGGCAATGGCATCGATCTATTTTGGGGCAGTTGTTTAGGGTCGAGAAGAGAGTAAGGATGCAGGTGTTGGAGAGAGCACTCTGTGATTCCTCCCAGGTTCAACCTAATGCCAAACGCTTACCTTGAGCTTCATGTCTTCGCCGCGAGTATGCCGATCGTCAAAAAACACGAATGCGTCCCGTTCTCGAATGGGGGAGACAGACAGCGACCATTCTCTTCCTTTCTGAGTCCGCACTACCCAGTCTCCCAATGCATTATCGAAAAACACGACTGCTTTGTATCTGTCGGTTGTATTATAATATAGGAAAGACATTATGGCGATGATTACCCTCTCTGATTCTCGCTTCGGGTGATGTAACGTACTTGGTAGAATCGAAGGTGGCCAGACGCAGCAAGTAAATTGCTGCCTCCCTATTCGCTGCTCCCGCCATAAAGCCCCCAGCATCAATCAGGGCATGGGCGCCATGGTACGCAGCGTACTCCAGGATGAGCTTCCAGGTACATTCCTCTTCGGTTTGGTGCAAGGACTCGTACGGAGGCATCCCCCCAGGTACGTCTTTGGTCAAAAGCCGCACCATCCTTCCATTCGTCGCCAAGAGCTCAGGTACGTCCTCCATTGTGACCTGTTGGACCTGTGACAAATGTAAAGTGAGCGTTCGCCGACTCCAATCTATTGACCTAAGGGGAACTAACCTGAAGCGGCAGGAGGAGCTTGTTGTCATCGGTGCCTGAAAATCCAACTGGCCGCCGAGTTGGATTACTACATAGATCCCAAGCGTTGGCGAGCAGCCGATGAGGAAACTGCTGGGTATCGGCGGGCAACACGATTTGAGCCAGCCAAAAGTTGATGGTCTCTAGATTGGAGCGGTAATATTTGAAGAGAAGTTTTTTTTGCACGATGTTGCTCAAATCCAGCTTCAATATGTTGTCCAAGGCGTCCGCATCGTCGGAGGGCATAGATGGCTTACTCAGTCTGTACCATTCGCCATACAATTTCCGTTTCTGGGTGTCCCCTAACTTGAGCAATATCTGGAACGCCTCCAGCACCTCGTCTTCCATTAATCCGTCGTAGTAGTAGGCGAGTACCGTATACGTCAGGGCAGTGTCGGGGTGTCCAAACTCAGAACGTTCGGAAGGAGTGTCTGCAGCGCGAAAGGGTACGGCCAAGCGCTTCTTTCCGGGCCTTTTCACTCCATAGTCAACACGATGCCTTCGCTGGAGACAGTGCAGTAGAATGTCACATGCCAAGAGGCCTCGGAGAGCGCGCAAGTCTTCCATTTGCCTGGTGTCTTGCCCAAATGCTTGAACCAAGGGTTCCTCCTCAAAGTGGCTGGCCTCTGACAAATAAGACACAATTTGGTCCCGGACTGCCCTCCCTTTGGTGGACGCCATCCAAAGGAGTTCGTGTGGCGGATTCTTGATCAAAGCTTGCGCGATGGACATGTATAGTTCCGCCTTCGCCGCCTCCAAATCTGGCCCTGGTAAGAATCGCACCCGTGCAAACTCCTGGGGGTCGAGGCATCCTTGTTCCTTGCCTACGGCCAATGTGTCCCGCCTCACCAATTCTTGCAGCTTTCGAAGAGGATGGTCCCCAGACATGTCTGAACAGACGATGCGCTGGGCTCGGTCTACGACGCGTAACAACGCTTGCGCCCCAAGCCAACGCGAAGGCCCAGATGGCAAACCCATCTTGTCGCCAACTGCGTAGATGAGTTGGAATCTGTGCCGCAAAATCTCGTAACTCTCATCAAAGATGTCCAGGGTGTCAAGCTCGTCATAAAGTTGGCAGAGTGTCATTCCCGTAAAGTTGCTGCCCTCTTCGTCCTCTTCCATCCGGAGCTCGTGCCATTTTAACTTGAGAGACAAGCGATGTTCTGGTGCCACCATAAGACAGCCACGGGATAGCTGGCAGAAGACCAGATGCTGGCGCATAATCTGAACACGGTCTGCAGTCAATTCAACGTCGCGGTTCAAGGGGAGCAGGAAAAGCTTCCGGTTCAGGATGCTTGCAGAAATATGCTGGTGCATATAATTGTAAGCTTCCCCGAGTAGCTGGCTCAAGATGTGCATGCGTACTATATGCTGGCCATCTGCAAAGTAGAGGACCAACATGGGGAGGATGACACGAGTCTTACCCTCGCCCATATTAAGCTGGGCAATTGCGCCCCCGGGTATCTCGTTGGGAGACTCACAGCATCCCTCCTCGCTGTCCATCAATCGCTTCGCGATAATATACTGGACAGGCCGAGTCTGCAGCTGGCCTTCTACCTCAAACACAAGCCAGCTGACGTGGAGATTCGGGTCCCATGTCCTGCACACTCGAAGTTCGCGTATCAGCTGACCGCTTGTCGCCGCCTTGTCCTCGCGACAGAGAGAAAGGATCCGCTCCATCCTATGTTCCAACACACAGAGTTGTAGCCAGTATATAATTGCATCCCTTCTTAACACCTGTTGTGCCACCTTCGACAAGAAGGGGTTGTAGTGCTGTGTGAGCGACGGTTCCAGCGCTATCCGCGCCAAATCCACTCGTCCAGCTTGAGGTCGGAGGTTGGCGAGACGGTAGAGTCGGAAAGCTGGTGCGTGCCAGTGCGAAGCTCTGCCTAACGAGCTGCCTTGAAGAAGGTCAAAACAATATGCTTCGTTACTCACACGCCACCCAGAGACCTCCTGGGCTATGCTCTCCAAGGGTTTTTGTACCTCCTCCAGTATATGTGTTAGCAACCATATCGGCCGATCCCTGTCCATCTCCCAACTCTGTTCGAGTTCCTGTACAAGAGCAGCGCCGATTTTGGTAGATCCCAAGGTATGCTTATGGATCGGGAATTCTGCAGCAAGCAAGCTGTTATCATCTTGACACTCCGAGCTATCAATGACAAAGTTGGCAATCTTGGCCTCCATGCTCGCCACAAAGTCGGAGGGAACAGGGCACGGTCCTGGGGGCAAAGTGGTCTCGCAGAGATTCATGGCCCTATCCGGGCGCGCGAGTGACCGGGGGGACCCCAGAATCCTGTCTTCTTCCAAAAACGTCAACGCTTGGGGGAATCTCCTTGGGTGAATTTCGTTCTGATACTCTGTGGCCGCGAGGGTATCGATCGACGGAGAGGCCGGGGGAGGTTCCCTGGACGACGATGTGGAGCTGGTGTGCAGGAATTCGAGGCGCTGGCTCGTGCACTCTAATTCATAGGCCAAGAGCGACAAAGCTGGAGCCAGCTGGCAAAAGCACTTAAGATGAGCAAGGTTTCGACTCACTGCCCTAGTCAAAGGACGGTCCACCCATGATTGTCGAATGAGGCTGACCACCACCTCGACTCCACGCAGGTTGTGACGATCATTGACAAGCATAGTACTTGTGGCCGCGTAAATACTTGCCAAATGCATGCGGGCTTCAATTGAAAGGCTCTTCAGCGACTGGAAGCGCGTGTGCACGTCGTAGGCATAAAACTTCAGTTCTGCCGCACAGCCATTGCTGCGGTCGAGCTCCACTGACCAGTCGCCTTTACGGACCGGTTGTCCCTGCGGTACAAGTACCTTGATAGCCCGATTGTCGTGCACATGTCTCAGCAACAGATAAGTCTGGAAGCCCGCCAGCGTGTTAACTGCTGACTCCCAAACAGACAATAATCAGCGTGGTCCGTGGAATGCAGCAGACCATCCTCCCGAAGCTCAAAATTCAGGTGGAAACGAGGTAAAAAAACCTTCAATCTTCGCGCCTTCTCATTCAGGTGGACTTCAATGAAATCGCGGGCTTCAAAGGTTTCCAGAACTGTCATAAGGCTGGCATGCGTAGTCAAGTGCACAAGCTTGTCCATGGCGTGGTATCCCTCGCCATCGTGTTGCGCCGCAGCAGTAAAAAGCTTGTCGAGGTACTCTTGTCCTTGTACTTGCTTGCTCAGGTGATGAGCAACACGCCAACACTTCCAATTTTGCTCCGCCTCAACGCCGCTCTGGCCGTTCGCGTGGACAATGACCCACGAAGCTTCTTGCTCTAGGAAGTAGGGGCCGCGGAGTACCAGAATTTGCCTTTCCTGGCAGAACCAATGGCTGTGAAGAACGCGAAGCCTGGGCGGCAGACTTCCTTGCCATTTCGGACCAGTGCGGGGATCAAGCAGCTGCAATGTGATGCCTGTCGCCACGTCATGCTCCTGAATTATCAAGGCACTGTCGTGGGTGCTGGAAAATTCGTAGGTTTTGCCGTTGATTATCTTGGCCGTCTTAAGCACGCGTCTTCCTCCCGCAGACGTTACCACAACCGTCTCAAAATCTCGATCACGAAAAGTTCTCAAATAAAGTTCATGGCTCAAGATGTGTTTGGGTAGGTGGCTTGGCGGCTCGCCATTAAGCAGCACGATGCCCGCGAGTATGTTCACAGTATACAAATTCCCGTTCCCATCCACGGCTTCATAACAGGCACCACTCCCAAACTTGGTCCATTTAAGGTCAGGTGGGGCGCACTCAATCACCGGCTTGATCATTTTGGTGAGACATGCAAGGTTTGCCCCGGCCCATTCCTTTAGGAAGCTGATGCGCATCACCATGACGTGTTCACAGAGGACCGTCAATGATTTTATCTCAGCTTCATCAGAACCCTCTTCCTCGATGAAGCGAATTGCGTTGACCAGAATCCACAATTGGCATAGCTGGAAAGCGTCGACAGTCTCGATGGCACCATATGAGTGGCAAAGGAGAGATTGCAAATAGAAGATGCACTGCCTGGCTTGCAAAGCGCTCACAATTTCGACCTGCTGGTCGGCGATGGCCTCAACTTCCGTTTGTATATCGTCCCCAAAGCGCTGAGCAGTCCCAGCCAATGTGCGAGCAACAATGCGACACGATGGGCTCCATTGGGACGTGAACGTTGCCAAACTGCTGAGTAGATGCAGACTCTGTCGTTCTCGAGGAGAATTGGCCAGATCGGTGGCGAAATCTTCCAGTTCGGCCTTCAGAACTTCGAAATATTGGCCAGAAAGCTGATCCACCTTCCAAACGAGTGGATGATCACCGCCGTCCTGCAACTCCCCCAAATGATACAATGTCTGCTTCATGAGTATGTGTACTGCCGGGTGATGAAAAGGGAGACTGCGCTCCAGGAGTGCAGAGCACACCTTCCGAATCTGCTGATTGGGATACGCCCTGACCATGGCAAACCATTCATACTCAGATGGACTAAGCCATCCTGGTCTGTCATCCTGCGTCGCAATGGCGCGGTTCCCTCGTGTGGCGCCGACGAGTCCGCGGCCTGGCTGGTACAAGGCCCATTGCAAGGAGCTATCCGCTTTCGGCAAGGCTGCAGTAAAATCATAGGAGACCGCCTCGCTGAATGAATCAATGCGGAAGGGATCGAATGGCGTGCCCCAGGTATCAAGGTCGAAATTGCCGCCGGACCATACCAATTGCAGACGCGTGTTCGAGACAAGATCGTCGGGATACCAGATGCCATGCTCTGGCGACGTACATGCATCAGCTGCCGAAGGCGGTACGGTCGTTGGAGGCGACAAGGCCGATCCCAGCTTGATGCGTAAGGCGTGCTGGCTAATTTTACCGTCCATGCTCTGAGAATAGCTTATTACGTCTGCCCGAGGGCTCGCCACTGCGCAGATACTCTGCGAATCCCGACGTGTCTGCTGTGGAACATCCTGGCACTGGATAAAATTAGAAGCGTTGCGAGGAAGAAGCTGTTGTTGGCCAGCAAAGCTGAGCCGCATGAGGCTGTTGAGGTTTGCGGGCATGTGGAGGAAAAATATGACGCGCATTGCCAACTCTTGATCCTTGGGTAGGGGCTGATAGACTGGGGGAGGGGCTTTCTCGGCAATTCTAAGAGCGCCCTTCAGGAATTCCAGCGTGGAACGCGCATTTGTCAACTCTCGCCGTGTCGCATCTAATTGGCTAGATCCTAGATAAGTACGACGATATTGCTCCTCTTGCTGGGCTTCCTTGTCAAGGAGAATTGCAATCTCACTTTCCGATTTGGCAATACGTGTGCGCAGAAGTCGTGCCTCCTCTTGTTTCTTCTGCACCTCCGCAAAGTGGGAGGCCTTTCGGCTCTCTGCTGCCGCGTGCTCCTGCTGCCAGACGGTTGAAAGGTACTTGGTCCCGTGTTGCTCCGCAAACAGATACGTGGATGTCGCGTTCCGCAGCGAGAAGAGAGGACGGCCTGGGGTCCTGTCGTCATATCGCTTCAAGTAGCGATGCACGGCGATAACCGCCTCCCATGCATCACGCCTGGCTAGCACCAAATGCTTCAGGTCGGTCCAGCGAAGCGCTACTCCAAAACTTTCCAGCAAGGGGACTTGTGTGCGGGTGGCATGATGGACGAGACAATACCAACAATTCCCGGCTGCGAAGCTCGACTGCCATATGTGCATTTGCCTGGTCCCTTTTGACAAGTTCCACCATGGCTCTGCGATATAAGTCCACCACACTTTCAAGATTTGTGGTGAAGGCCGCTTCAATGTAGAGCTTCACAGTGCCAGTTTCGTGGAGGGATGTAGACGCGTGGTAAAAAAGGAAATGTTCTACCGCCTCGAGGAGGACCTGAGTTCTGAGCGTATTCAATTTCCAAGTCTCGCCTTTGCAGTAAGTGAGCAACGTCGACACTGAGTCCATCCTCGTAGTAGGATCAAAAAGTGGCATTCTGTCCAGATTCTCTTCGGCCTTACGCCGGACCGCAGCAATGCCTTCGTCGCCACCATCTGACGGCTTAGGAAGGTCTATGGGGATGTTCAGCCTGACATCACGATACTGCGGTGCCTCACCCCTAAAATCTGGAATGCGCAAGCTATCTCCTAAGCGCTCTTCAAACTCCCGTGTCAGCTCCTGAATCTGCGACCTCATCCTGCCGCATTCGATCTCCCGATCCCCCAAATTGTATCCACCATCGGCCATCTCTCCCAGCTTGGTAACTGCAGAGGCTAGGATAGTTTCAGCCATGATACCGAGCGAAATCTGATAATTGACGATTCGCTTGATCTCCGCCAAATTATCGAGGTGACGCTGCAGGTTCCACAAGTCGAAATCTGCGAGCATGAGCTGGAAGATAGGGCGACTATCATGTTCATGCCGGAAGGGCCCGGTTCTGCTGGCCATGGCAATTCGGCCTGCGTTTTGCCCCAGTAATGTCAGCGCCACCTCCTTCACCAAGGCCCAACACGTTGACCTGGGCTCCATGCCAGTATGCATGCCTACATCTGTGAAGCCGCCCGGGGAAGGCGTAATAGAAACCAAATCGGACACTGGCAAGTCGCCTAGGGTAAGCGCATCTTGAATAAGGGCATAGAGAAAACTGGGGGTTTTCTGATGGCCCTGCTGATTACCACCGGCGCTTCGCTTCTCTCCCTTGCGAGCGTGTGCATTGAGCAATAGGGCTGCAAGCGCCCCGAAGAATGTGGGCACATTAGCGGCCGGGATCTTTGCTGAGAGGAGCTTCTGAGAACCAGAACTTGTAGATGGGAATTTACGTTTTTGGGGGCCTGAGTGAACTTCAAACGTCCAGATATCCAAGCCGATCAGCTGGATATCAACAGTTGTTGGCTCTTGCAGACACCCGGATATGGATTTGGACTCAATAAGAGCACAGCCATATTCTCCATACCAATGGATGCGGGTGGATGCGTCCTGGCCTAGTAACATCTGCGTGATATCTCTCAGCCGGAGAGCGGTACCGTCATCCTCCCATGTCCGACCAGACGCAAATTGATGCAGCATGTTGCACAAGGACGTAATCGTCCCGGTTGACTGGGCGCTCGACCTCTCACGATGGACGAAATTGTAAATCTCGTGAAGGACATCCTCGTTCGGGGCAGAAGGTGCACTCATGGTGCGAGTCCTAGATTCGTGGAGTGAGAGAGAGGAAAAGGATTGTTAGTCGTACAGTTGCAAACTCTAGCGGAGGTTTAAAAGAGTCAGGCTTATTAACATCACTACTATTAAAAGAGAAGTTGTACGGGAAAAAACGACGTTTTCAGCGTCGTTCTCTGCACATGACGCACGCCTTCACTTACACTCCTACAACCAAAGATGCAGAAAATTATGGTCGACAAGCCTGCTTAGGTGACTTGGTGTTGTTCTTCCATGATTGTTGCGGTTTTGTGTTATGAGTGCCATTGTTGCGGTTTTGTGTTATGAGTGCCTTATAATGCGTTTTATTTGTGTTCGTCAAAATTTTTGGGTCCACAAAAAAGCGCCGCACTGGGTGCGGGCTACACTCACTAGTAATTTTCATTTAAATAGAAGCCCTCACAATTAAGAAGAAAACAATTCATAAGGCTCCCCAAAGTTTTCTAATATAGCGCCTCTCTATAGCCCCGGATAACTGAATAAATAAGGATCACAGAGCGTTTCTTCCAACCTCTAAATAAATAAGTAAATAAATAAATAAATTAATATCAGAGGGAGCTCTTTCCAGCCTCTAAATGAATAAATAATTAAATATTACAGAGCGCTCTGTCCAGCCCTAAATAAACAAACAAATAGGCTTGAAAGGGTCAGACTTATTAACATAATTTTCATTAAATAGAAGTCCTCACAATTGAGAAAAACAATTTATAAGGCTTCCTCAAAGACTTCTCACGGAACGCTCTTCCCACCCCCAGATAATAAACAAATAAAGATCACAGAGCATTTTACCCAACTTCTAAATGGATGAGTAAATAAGTAAATAAGATCAGTGGGAGGTCTTTCGAGTCGCTAAATAAATAAATAATTGAATATTACAGAGCATTCTGTCCAGCCTCAAATAAATGAATGAATAAATAGTCACTACTATTAAAAGAGGAATCGTCC
>AFGL01001080.1:0-13226 GCA_001614225.1 Nannochloropsis limnetica | reverse complement strand
CTGCTGCTGCTGCTGCTGCTGCTCTTCATTCCTGGTGCCAAGTCTCCGGTCGGGAGAGTATACGACGACGGAGAGGCAGACGCGGAAAAGATGTCGTCGTGTGTCTTGGACAACGCAGGATCGAGACCACGGGCTGCGGGCGTGCCGGTCGCTGGCATGCCGGGACGACGGAGGCGGCCCGGCTGCTGCTGCAAACCCGCGGCGCGCACCTCGGAACGGATGGAGTCCAGCTCGTACATGTTCTGCCGGACCTCATCGGTAAGCTGTGTGGAAAATGGGAGATGAGGGTGATTAGGAAACGCCCCGGCATATTAGTCTCTCCCCACCCCCGCAGACACGTACTTTTGAGAACTGCGTGTCTTGCGTAGCCTTGGTAAATTGTTCCCGCGCCGTATTCAATAAGGCCACCATCTTGCCTGTCCCTCGTCCCACAATGCGCGCCAGCTGCGGCACTTCTTTCTTGCCTAGAGGAAGGGAAAGGTGGCGTAGGTAGAGAGGGGTCACAAGACGAGGGAGAGGGGCGGGGTGTCTGTGTGTGCCTAGAGCACTTACCGAGTAAGAAGGAGGCTGCCCCCACTAGGACCACGATCTCGAGGCCCGTCACGTCAAACATTTTGCTCTGTCGATAGGGGGGGAGGGGTGGTGTGAGTGTTGTGAGTGGTGGTCAATGTCCAGGCCTCAAATGGCAGCCAGGCCAACCTCCCTCCCCGCCGCCAGCATCATCATCGCGAATCGATGTCGCGAATGAACTGGAAGCAAGCAAGGACGGACATAGGTACCCCTACGCCTGCCTTATCACAAGCCTTGTCTTCGTCTGCATCATTTTCCTTATGCCTGGTGTCTCACACGAATTCCTGCACACTAACATACCCTTAACAGGATCGATCGCGGCTGGGGGCAAGCATAGGAGGGTAACTAACTACAACTCGGATGGCCATGTTTCTCGTGCAGTCCCGAGGACGGCGCGTCGTCAGATTGCTGCTGGTTTGCGTCCTGGCCCTCCCTGCTGTGCTTGTAGCGTTTGTCCCTGCCACCACCTTGTCGCGTCGCGCCTTGCCTTCTCCCTCGACTTCCTCTATCCCCCCTGCCGGCACAATCCACGCCATGGGCCCAGCGCCTGCGACAAGAAGAGGAGCCCGTCGGGGCGCGTTGCCGCCGCTCCGTGCCGTCACCGCTAGTGCTGAGGAGGAGGCCATGGCCGAGGAGATTGTCGCCGAGGCGCAGGCGCGCTTGCGACCGGCGTTTGAGGACGTGGACCGCCGGACGCAGCGCATCTTGAAGCGGGTCCTGACAGCCTTCCGGGAGCATCAGGTGGGGACGCATATGTTTAATGGTATCGACGGGTACGGGCACGGTGACGTGGGTCGCGACACGTTGGAGGAGATTTACGCGTCCCTGTTTGGTGCCGAAGCTGCCCTGGTTCGCGTGCAGATCTTTAGCGGGACCCACGCCATTTCTTGCGCCCTCTTTGGTGTCCTGCGACCGGGGGACAAGATGCTGGGCTTGAGCGGCCCGCCATACGACACGCTCGAAGAGGTGATTGGAACGCGGGTGGGGCACCAGGAGGAAGGCAGTGGCCCGGCTCCGGGGCAGAGGCCATTGACGGGGAGCCTGAAGGAATGGGGCGTGGGGTACGATCAGGTGGACCTCCTCTCTCCCGTGGCGCCAGGACAGTATTTTGACCTCGCCGAGATCGAGCGCCGCATTGCCGCAGACCCCAGCATCCGCGTTTTGCACATTCAGCGCTCGTGTGGGTACCAGTGGCGGCCTTCCATCCCCGTGGCCGAGATTGGCCATGCCATTGCCCATATCCGCGCGGCTTTTCCGGGCCGGGAGCTGATTGTGTTTGTTGACAACTGCTATGGCGAGTTTGTGGAGGACATGGAGCCTACGCATGTAGGCGCGGATTTGGTGGCGGGCTCTTTGATCAAGGTAAAGAAAAGGGTGGTATGGAGACGGAGAGTGGAGTGATTGGGCGCTCGAGCGGAATGGGAGGTGTAGTAGGTGTCTAGGGCAAAGTGAGCAAACTTTGTTCGAGGGCTGGGGTTTATTTTGCGATTCAAGCAATATCGAAGGCAGAAATTTAATTGAGAAGATAGGGAAGGGAGTTGGCGCGCAAAGAGAGACAAACTACAAATAGCAATATAATATGTGTGCCCTGTCCTTTCTCTCGACTCACTTACTATCCCACCCACGCTCACACCATTACAGAATCCGGGCGGCACGCTAGCTCCTACGGGCGGGTACGTGATTGGCAAGCGACATTACGTAGAGGCAGCTTTCAAGCGCCTGAGCGCGCCTGGCGTGGAGGGCGGAGCCACCTTGGGTAAGACGCGCTGGATTCTGCAAGGCCTATTTATGGCCCCTGCGGTGGTGGGCGAGTCGCTCAAAGGCGCGATGCTACTTGCCGAGGTCATGGGCACTCGGTTTGGACTGCCTTGTAATCCAGCACCGGGCACACCGCGGACCGACATCATTCAGGCCGTGCAGGTTGGCAGCCGGGACCGGGTTATCCAGTTCTGTCAGCAGGTCCAGCGTTTGAGCCCCATCGGCGCTTACATTCAGCCAACTGCGGGCATCTCGCCCGGTTACGGCGATGAGGTAGTCTTTGCGGTGGGTACGTTCGTCGACGGCAGCACCCTGGAGCTCAGCGCTGATGGGCCGCTGCGGGAGCCGTATACGGTCTTCTCGCAGGGCTGCACGCATTGGACGCACTGGGCGCTCGTTTTGGAGGCTGCCCTTGTGCGGATGGGCTTCTGCCAAGTTGAAAGCAGCCCTGGAACCACGGTTGACGCAGGAGCACCCACTGGGGCTGCCAAAATAATAGAGTAAGAGGGATGAGAGAAAATATATATGGCATTGAGCGGCCTTTAGGCCGGTTATGATTTTTAGAGGCTAGCCAAAAAGTAAAATAATCGGCTTGCATACAAAAAGAGGTCAGTTTTGCATATTTACTTTATTTGCTCCGCGTACGGCCACAAAGGCACATAAACTCAAGTTTGTAGTAGACATTTAAATCATGTCTCGGTCATGTTGCCGCTGAATATCATCGTTGGCTCGGCTAGATCCGTGATCGCCCTTCTTGAGGGACCACAGGCCCTTACGCAGCTGCTCTTGCGGCGAGACGGGTTCCTGCTCCTGCTCTTGGCGCTCCAATGTAGGATTTGGAGACATGGGGGCTGTCGGTCCCCTATAGGTCCCTTCTAGATCGGCGTCGCGCATCTTTCGGAGGTATGGGTCCTCCGTGACGCTGCCACGGTCGTTGGAACTCAAAAACGGGCTGTGGACGGATCCAGTCAAAGCAAGGATTTGGTCGGGTGCACTGGGCACAGCAATGGCGGTCCCGGCGCGGACCTGGCGCAACTCCTTGATGCTTTGCCGCAGCTTGTACAAATCGTGAACAAGGGCGCCCGCCAAAACTTGCTCAGATACACATTTTAAATAGGCACTCAAGGGAGAGACGAAGGCCGTGATAAAGAAGACCGACTCGATGTAACTGTTTCGGCGGAGGAAAAAGAGGAGTGCGCGTATATGAGTGAGATAATTGGTGCCGACAACAATGCAAGCAATGCTCGAGGGGGAATGAAACCATATTATTTGTACTTACTAGAGTAGGGGGACAAGCGCCGAGGTAAATCGCCAGCCCAGCGCACTGTCGACGATGTACCAAACCGCATATACAAGGAAAATCGCAAACAGGCCCCCGAAAGACAAGACAATGGCTAGTCCCAGGGCCGCAAAGGCATGCTCGCTTTCAACTTCGTCCTCCATGGCGTCAAACATAGACAAGCGATAAAAGAGGGCCATGAGCAACTGCCGGAACGAGTGACGGCGCCTCGCGCCACCCATCAAGGACGTTAAGACCTGACAAGAGCGTAAACGTATATGAGTGTGTTTGTTTAGTTTGTGACGCATATGAGCTTTAAGTCCACAAAGAATCAATGAAAGGTACTCACCAAATTGTCGTAGGTCTTGAGAGCGTCCTCGCTGCCGTTATCCACGATCTGAGAAATAAAATGCAGACGGCCTTCCGCAGTGGCGCCATGCTGGTTCCTGCAATAGGTGCAGTGTGCATGCAGATTATGTTTAAGTATGGATGTAGGAAGCGAGCTTATATACACATATGTATATGTCCATTCCCCAGACATGTGGAAGCAAGGGAGCCAAATCATGGTCCGTGACCCTCAAAACCCGTTTAGGCATGCTTACCAGAACTGAGGGCATGTCGTCATGCGTGCTACGCGCTTGCTCCAGGCGGCACTAGCCACACACCGGCGCGCCTCGTCGACTGCCTCCAAACACTCCACGTCTAGATCCCGACCGCTAGCTATAGTCTCGTGCAACACGTCCAATTCAGCTGCGATAGCGCAAAGCCTGGCACTCGATTCCGTCGCCAACCGTTTGGCAGAAAAGGCGCTCTCCGCGCCGTGGTCCCACGATGCGGTCAGGACGAGAGCGCGGTTGTGCCAAATACGCAGCCACGCTTGGTCTTGCTTGCGCGGACGTCGCAGTGCAACTGTGTGTGTGTTTGGAAGGGAAGGGGAAGTGGAAAGTTGAGGGAGTTGATTTCATTGCAGACACACACCCACACTCTCATATAAGCAATACGTACCAGGCAAGAGTATGTAGAGGAGTAGCAAAATGGGCAGTATTACTACGAGTTGCAAAATGTTCCGGACGATAAACTGTCCAGGTTGCAAACATGCCTTCATCATGCTATCTCCATCACAGTCTCGCAATTGCCATTGCCCAAACTGCTCAGTGGAGGGCTGGAATCGACCCATGCAAATGACCAAAACCAGCAGGTGCTTCACTGCAAAAATAACAACCTTTTGCAAGTTCAGCTGTCGCAGTTTGGTCTGCAGAAGGCTCGCCTGGATGACAGACTGAGGCGCCACACGGTCCGACGACGAGCTGGGATTGGACGACAAAGGACGAATCGTCTTCTCGCAGTCATCGCGAAGGGTCCCAGCGATGCCGCTACTTGTACCCGCCATCGTCCTTGTGCCGTCACCCACGTCCAATGCCGCCGACGAGTGCTGCACCCCCATGGACTGCAGCAACCATTGCGGGGGGAGAGAGACACCAAACTCGATAAATGCAATTCTCCCCCGAAGCCGGTGCAAGGTGGAACTAGCTTCCATGGAGCTGAAAAAGCCTTCTCGGTGGTAGGCGGCGTCGTAGATTTTGTCAATTTGACGCAGCTCGCATGGGGCAATGTTCTGCACAGATCCTTTGGCCGCTTCCGCCGACTCCGTGACAGTCTTAGGCCCCCCCGCTCGTGCCTTCTCTGCCAAGGCAGCCGCCATGAGGTGCTGAGCGCCCTGACTTTGTAGAAGCAGTTCCGTGTTCTTAGTCACGTGCGGGTCCCCTAGGCTAGAAGAGAGCACCAGGGCAATCAGACAGGCCGCCACCTGGAGGAGGGTGATGGCGATAATCAGCAAGGACCCTGCTCGGTCGCCGTTGCTCGCACTCTCGTCGGCACTGACGCAGGGGCGGAGCTCGCACGCCTGGGAGCGAATCGAGGACTCGGGACAGTCTTTGGCCCCACCTTTGCTTGTCCCGCTCTGGGATTGCTCGCCTGGACCGCAGACAGCCGAGCATGGAGTCCAATCTCCCCAGGCTACCTCGCACCTGTCCTCAGCTGCCATAACAACAACTGCAGTTATGCGTGTGTGTACAAGTGAGATTGGATGTGCAAGTTAGTGCGCGCGACAAGACACGACAAAGCTTTAGCCGATATACTTGGTCGACATACCTGAAGTAGGCGCCTCGGTCGAGTTTCTAGCTGACGTGGGGGCCTTGGTGTAGTCTGCGTCGGAAAGCATAGCAAGAGTCACGTTGTTCTAGTGCGGAGTAAATTGTTGTTAGTCACAGCACTTAGAGTAAGGCCTGCATCAACGCGCGAACAGTAGTAAGAAAGGCTTTGTTCTGCCAGCGACTTACCACAGGGGTTGGCGACGTCGTCCTCGTCTCATTTACTGGAGATTCGGTGGGGGAATCAGACGGCCTACTCAAGGATGGAGACGCAGAAGGCGCGGCACTGGGGTTGCTGGTTGAGGAAAGGTTGGTGGGACCGAGAGAGGGATTGGCAGTCGGCGGCGTCGTCTCCACATGGGAAGGAGCCAGCGTGGCATGCTCGGTCGGGCTTGACGAGGGAGCGCTTGAGGGCGCCAGGCTGGGTGGACGGGACAGTCGGACGGTGGGTGCCTGGGTAAGAGGCTAAAGGACATAGTGTGCATGCATATGTGTGTTAGTAATTAATGGCGTTAGTGCACTCAACATACACGGGCAAACTCCTCTATATATGCCGTCCGTGACCCTTTTCCCCCTCCACTCACTTACCAGCTCCAGAACCCAGTCGTTAAAGGACTTGTCCGCGGTCCCTCCATCAGCCAACATGGCCACCACCTCCGTGTTTGTATCCGTGAGTCGAGAAGCTAAGTCCTTGTACAGGGCGCCACCCATATTCCGGTCAACCCCACCGCGACAAGTGTTGCCCACGAACGAAGCGCTCTCCAGGCTCACCATGGAGGGCGTGGCCGCGGTGACGGTGGCAACGTTCAGCCCTCCTCCCATCACTTGACTTTGCGGAGAACTGCCCTCGTCGATCCAGGCAGTGTTGACAGTGAAGACGGTTGAAATTACATTGGCGGACGTGTCCACAAGGTACATGCCCGCGCCTTCCACAAACAGGGGGCTTGTCACGCTTCCGGCTTTTCCAAAAGCCAAATTTCCTTCGAGATGGGAATTCATGAGATCGAGCTGCTTTCTAACGCCCGATACATACATGCCGCCACCCTCTGTGTGTATAAAGAAAAAAAAACAAGAGAGTGAGTGTTAGAGAACAGGAGGGTCAAGTATAAGAAAACAAATACATAGGTGAGGACACTTACGTGCATAGGATATAGTGGGTACCGTAATGCCCATGAGCGTGGCTGCATTGTCTTTGAGGACGCAAGAGATGACGGAGAGCTGACAGGGCCGTGTCAAAGACCCCGGCTGGCACGTCGCTCCAAGGCCGCCACCATACGCGCCTCCCCCGTACTCGCCCTCGGCAGACGCTTTGTTTGACACCCAGGTGGTGCCCTTGATAAAGGTGCTGGATGGCCCACGGGTCGCTTGAATCCCTACCGCCCCTCCTCGAGCATCCGTGGCTGCCAAGGCACGGTTATCTCTGAAGTTGGAATCATCGATGGTGGCCGCCACGCTATTGAGGTGAAGGGCCCCGCCCGAAGTCCGGATGCCGTCAGACGCTTCGGAGTAGGACGAGGTGGCGGCCTCGTTCGATTCGAAACTGCAAGCGCTAAACGCCGCGGTCCCGCTGGTGTGGGCGATGGCACCACCTTGCACATTAAAGATGCCAATAGAGCTGGTGCCGGCGTAGCCCGTGACCGTATTGCCCTCGAAGACGCAATTTGTGTAGGACAGGTCCAGCAGCGAGACCCGGAAAGGGTCCATGCTCACAGCACCCCCTGCGATGTGGACTAGCTGCCCGATGGGGCTCGCAGTCGCCGGAATCGTCGTCGAGCCCTGGACCTGGTTGCCGACGAAGGCGCAATTAGAAAAAGCGATGCTGGCCGAGGTCTTGAGACTGTTCTCGACAAACACCGCCCCTCCTAAGGCCGCGGGTTTGGGGCCTTCCATCGTGATGGTGGTGAGAAGCCGGTTCCCCGTAAAGTTGCAACGGTTGAACTCCGTGGGACCAAGAGGGTTCTGAATCCACACTGCACCCGCTGACCCCGTGCGGCCTTCACAAGTGGCCGTATTTTTCTCAAAGACGCAGTCATCGAACCGTGTGCTGGTCAGGCCTCTCAGGCGCAACGCCCCGCCGCCGCAAGCTCCCCACCCCGTCGTCCTATGTACGACACTGTTATTCAAAAATCGACAAGACTCAAAGGCTGCCGTCCCGGCTGCCATGATGATGACGTTGCCCGCAAGCAAGTTGCCATTCACGCTGTTCAAGGAGGACCGCACGCTGTCGACAAAGTCAATATTCCGGGCAACAAACGAAGGTTGCGGGCCGCTCGCAGCTGCAACAAAATTTAACAAGCCGGGAACGTTCCCCCCACTCCTGTGCATCAATCGAACAGGCCTGTCCAAAGCAGACGCGTCCAAGGTAAGGCCGCCATTGGGCTGGTAGCCGCCTGCCAGCAAGTAAGTAGATCCAGCCGCTTGGTCCGTGAAGTAGACTGTCCCCTGGCAATTCTTCCAGTTAGTCAGTGCCTTGTGGAGAAGGTCCAAACTTGTCGCATTCGAGGCACCCAGGAAGAGAGGAGAGGCAGGCGTGGTTGTAGTCTTGGCGCATTCTGCAAGCAGCCCTCGCTGGCGACGGTCGGGGAGTGTCTGGTCAGGGGAGCGGACAAGATGGGGATGAGAAGAAGAGACAATATGATTTGGAAAGAGAGCTATCTTACCTTCTTCCTCCGGGCACTTGTCAAGCAGACGAGACAAGCGAGGCAGAACAGCCAAAGAAGAAGAAGAGATAATCGATGTGCCATTGCAATAGAGAGAGAAGCCGTGCTGACGCACCCACGCCCTTGGTCGTGCACGCCCTACTCGTGCCGTACCCCCAGGCCTGCTAGGGGATAAGTCAGCTTCCGCCAGGCAGCAAAGGACAAGAGGCCTGTATGTATGGGTAAAGGAATGCGTTAGAACTGGCGGAATAAGTGCAATGCACGTTCATCCCTAACGTAATCCACTACCACCTAACCACCTAGCAGCGCGGCGCCTTTCGTGGGCGACTTGACTGGGAGTCATTGTCCTTGAAAGCACTCGGCAGCGAAATCATGCATGCTGACTTGTGCTCGAGGACCACGAGAATCATCTCCGTCAACCAAGTCCCGTCATCTTCATCGCGGCGTCAATCTTGCTTCAGTCAATCACGGGCATGACAACACAACACTACATCACACCTGGCCCCGCGGAGGCGACCCTCAAAATACATTGGCCAGTGTCGGCGGCAATTAGACGACGAAGAGCGAGTGCTGCCGCCCCACTCGCCAGCAAAGTTGGGCGCGGGGGGGAGAACGACGAACAAGCACTCTCCTCAACGGATGCCGTTGCTTTTTGAATCGGATATCAATTCTCAACATCATCATGCCTCTCCTCTCCAATCACCCACACTACACACCACCCTCGAGTGCCGACTTTACATACACGCCGAGATCATTCTCTTCTTTATTTTGCCAAGCACAGGGTCGGGTGGGCGCGCAGACAAGAGCGGCAAATGGCGGAAGAGAAGGGCTCACCACAGAAGAAGAAGATGACGCCCCCCGATGAAGCAGCAGATGAGGCAGCAGCATCCGCAGAGGCCGTGGTGCGGCAGCTTGCTGCCATGGGCATTGTAGCTGGACAGGAGAACGGTGCTGGCGGAGGAGCCAAGGAATCACAGCCAGCGGCAGGCCAGGGTTTGACAGCGGGACAGGTATGTGGTGTGTGGGGACACGGCATGAAGGCTCTGCCTGGGTTTGCGCAAAGGAGACGCTCCACTCACGCCACATATCCATCCCCACACATTACAGCTGGACATGATGCTGCACGCGGAGCACGGCATGTTTCGCATGCAGCCGCAGGAGAAGACACAAGAAGACTTCAAGTTCTGGAGCACCCAACCCATGCTAAAACTAGGTACGAATTATGAACAAGAGGCATGCGCGCGCATAAAAGGTTTCCTTACCCCTACTCACTCTCTCACATTGCTCTATTTGAAACACTTTGTCCAAATCAAAACAGGCGAGACGCGCGAGGAGAGCGGCCCCATCGAGTCGGGCAAGACCCCCGCAGACGTGCGGCAGGAGCCCTACAATCTACCGGCGGGCTTCATGTGGTGCGAGGTGGACATGAAGGACGAGCAGGAGGCCAAGGAGGTGTACGACCTCTTGAATCAGAACTACGTGGAGGACGATGACAACATGTTCCGCTTCGACTACTCCCCGGCCTTTTTGGAATGGGCCTTGACCCCTCCGGGGAATCAGAAGGACTTTGTGGTGGGCATCCGCGTCACCCCGTCTGCGGCGGCGCTGGCTAAGGGGAAAGGGCGAGGCAAGCTGGTGGGGTTCATCACAGGCGTGCCTGTGCAGATGCGTGTGTACGAGCAAATTATGCCCATGGTGGAGATCAACTTTTTGTGCGTGCTCAAGAAACTGCGGTCTAAGCGGTTGGCCCCTGTGCTTATCAAGGAGATTACCCGGCGGGTGAACTTGACTGGGGTAAGTGGGCGCATTGAGTGTGTGTATGATCTGTGGATAGATACGGGGAAGGGAACGAGACTAGCTAATGGAGTCAACCATGCCCCTCCTTACTACCGTGCCCTCCAATCCTCACCCGATTTTGTCTTCTTCCCCCCCCTAGGTGTGGCAAGCCGTCTACACCGCCGGCGTCCTCCTCCCCAAGCCCGTGGCAAGCTGCAGGTACCATCACCGCCTTATCCGACCCAAGAAGCTCGTGGAGATCGGCTTCACACGCCTGGCCCCTCGCATGACCATGGCCCGCACCGTCCGACTTTACCAGCTGCCCGAGACCTGCACAAGTGGTAGGTGAAAAAGAAAGGAGTTTGGTTCCTGGCAGCGTGACATCTCTATGGCCGCTCTCCTTTTTCGGCCAGTCTCTCCTCGCAGCCTCACGCATTTACTTTCCTACCCGTTCTCCCTTCTCTTTCTCATCGTCATGATCAATCATCACACTGCACTGCAGGCATCCGAGCAATGACGCCCGCCGACGTGCCCTCCGCGTGCGAATTGCTCAATTCCTACCTGAGCAAATTCAAGCTCGCGCCCGTGATGGACGACGCGGACTTTGCCCACTGGCTCTTACCCCGACACAACGTGGTTGACAGCTTTGTGGTGGTGAACGAGGAGGGCCGCGTCACGGACATGTGCAGGTACGAAATAGAAACAGAATGAAATCCAAATATTGGTTCCTTAGCCTCAATTTCTCACTTTTATTTACTATCTCGTCGTTGTTTCACCCACCCCACTCAGCTTCTACCACTTGCACTCCACGGTCATTGGCAACACCACCTACCCCACCCTCAACGCCGTCTACTCCTTCTACAACGTCGCCACATCCATGCCCCTCAAGGTAAGGCACGAATACATGCTTGCTCACCTGCCCCTGCGGTTTTGCCTCCTTCCAACTCCCTTGAAAAGAATGTATTTTCTTCTTCTTGGCTTCTGGTATATCTAAGCTGCGGCATGCCCATGCCGTCTCGCGCACAGTCTTCTTATCAAGTGCACAACTCACTCCACCTCTCCCCTCTTTCTTCCCCCACGAGCAGTCCCTCATGAAGGAAGCCCTGATCCTAGCCAAGCAGAAGGACGTGGACGTGGTCAACGCCTTGGACCTGATGGAGAACCAGGAATTCCTCAAGGACCTCAAGTTCGGGCCTGGCGACGGCACCCTCCACTACTACGTCTACAACTGGGGGTGTGCCGAGATTGAATCGTCAAAAGTTGGCCTCGTCCTTCTCTAATTTGAAAGGCAAGGTATTGGTGGTGGCATGTGGGAAGGAGGCATCAACGAGGGGGAGGATAGGGGAGGAATGAGGTTGAGTAGGCAGAAGCGAATGCTCAATTGTTGAAAGGCATGCCAGCAGCTACATTTAAAGCAATCAACAGCAGAACAAAAGCGCGTACACAACAAGAGAGTGACTATCTGTTGGTTTATTTGCTGTTCCTTTTGCTAGCTACTTCTCTTCCTCTTTCTCTTTCCGTGCCGTCTTGGCTTCCTCGCGAGCCTGGTCTTGGAGCTGCCGCAGGTTGTACTTCTTCAACTCGATGAAACGCGGGCAGATGCTAAAGCCGATCGTGCCCTATATCATGGAAGGATGGACGGAAGAAAAAAAAAGAACAGAGAGAATGAGGAAAAACTTGCATGCTTCATATCAGCATTTGAGACAGGCTTCTATCTCCCCTCCCTCCTCCCTTGGTCTCGTCCTCCTCTGCTTTCTTACCTTGATAGCCTCCATGAGGATGACATGGTCCGGGTTCTTCAAGTCCACCTTCCACCGGCCTCCAATCACGTCGCCTAGCGCCTCAAAAATCTCGTCGCGGGTGTGCGCCGCGTAGTTGCGTCGACACAAACTCACCATGTACTAAAAGAGGATGAATATAATGAAAAATATTCGTGAGTTGGATACTGATTGGATGAGAAGAACAAGATTATATTTCACCACTATTTTTATACATACCGTTGGTTTCTTGGTTTCGATCGTCCATTCCCCCTCCTCCGCGTCTGGTGCTGCCGCTGCTGCTTCTCCCTTTGCGTCCGCCACTTGTTCTTGTTCTTGGTCTTTGAGCAGGAGGCCTTTGTCGTGCAGCAGATCCCGCACTTGCACCTTAATTGCTTCCAAGTCCCCCCCGAAGCTGATCCGCTCCAACGGCATTAGCTTGACGATGCCTCTGTTTGGGAATGAGATGAGTAGGGCCTGGTGAGGAGTAAATATGAATCAGACACAAAGAAGAAGGAGAAGCGCCACGCACCGAGTACTGCTGTGCCCCGCATTGGCCTCTTCCAACATCCGCAAGCACGTTTCCACGGGGGACAAAGGCCCGTTCCTGGGGATGCTGATCCCACACGTGCCCTTGCAGCCCGTCTCCACCGTGGCCATGGTCGCCTTGGCCCCCTTCTTCTTTTCCTTCTTCAACTCTGCAATTTCTTGCTGGAGCGAATTGCGGACGCTATCACTGGCTGTGCCCGTTGTCTCAGCAGGGTCCGTGACTGTAGCGGCGGTAGCGGGGACTTCATCCTCCTCGTCCGACGATTCGTCGCTGGCGGCTGTGCTGGAGGCCTTTGCTTCTTCGGCGTACTGTGCGTGGAGGAATGAGTGCGTGATGAGTGGTGGGTGAAGATGAATCCTTAAGGTAATTCAACCAGAGTTGCTTAGTAAGAAAAGCTGTTGTAGTAATGGTTGCCCTGTGGGAGGCGAGGTAGGCCGCCAGTGGCTTTGTTCTATGAGGAAAAGCACCGATTCGATGATGCTGCCGCCGCCAGCTTGCTACGTGAGTTGCCGCGTTGACCGCCCTGATACCTTTCCCACCGCAAAGCAAAGCACTCACCCGTTCCAAAACGGCGGACATTTCTTTGGCCGCCTTGGCTTCCCGGCCCACGTCGCAAGTGAAGAGGATGGCCTGCCCGTTCCGCACCGCTTGCAAGGACGAGGCCCAAGATGACGACTGGTACCGCGGGCGCTTGAAATCACCACCGCCCCCGCCGCCCCCCCCCCC
>AFGL01000862.1:0-17135 GCA_001614225.1 Nannochloropsis limnetica | reverse complement strand
ATCACTGTCATCCGAGTCCGCCCCCCCCCCTCCTCCGACACATGATGCCGCAGCACCTTGCTCAACGCAAAGCCTCGCACCTCGTCCGCATGCACCTCAAATGTAACAGGATGCCGCTCCGCCAGCACAGCCAACGCCCGCAACACCGCCTCCAAACGCGGGTTCTCCGAAGAAAGGGACTTACTGCTCGTCAGATCCTTCAACAAACGCGTATACACCGCATCCCCCCCATCAGGCACCAACTGACAAAGCGCCGACACCGCCAACCTCGCCGCCTTGGCCGACCCCGTCTTCAAACACAGCTTCAGCACATCCTGCCTAAACTTAGTCAACATCTCCGCCTCCCCCTTCGGCCCCATGCTCGTCAACCGCCCATCCTCCTTCCCCCCCACACCCATAGCCGCAGCCTTGCTCGCAGCCTTCGCACGGGTCGCAATCAAACGCAACACCCGCACCTGCACCCCATCCTCCTTCCCCGCCGCCCAACACAGCTCCAACAGCTCCGGCAACGCCTTCGGCAGCAACACCGGGAAATTCTCAACTAGCAATTCCATCAGGTCCACCGCTGCATCCAACCCCCCCTCCACCTCCTCCTCCTCCTCCTCCGCCCCCGCCTCCAACAGCTCCCGGGCCGCCTGAATCAAGTCCGCCAACGTCTCCTGTGTGGCAAAACACGAACTCGCCCTCCGCGCAAGCATGCGGACATAATCCCCCAAACTCGTCTTCGAACCCAGCTTTGCCGCCAACTCATCCCTGGCCTTGATCAAATGAGGCATGGGATGCCGAGGGTCCACCATCGTCTGCAGCAACTTCGGTGCCTGCTGGTCCTTGGTCTCATTAAGCTTCAACGGCAAACTACTGCCCGCCGCCCGTTTATCCATCGGTGGCACCGCGTCAAGCAACGCCTCCCCCGCTTCTTGCAAACGGACCTCGCGGGCCTCATCCTCAATGTCAGCACGCCAGGACGTACGTGCGGCCAAATACTCCCCTACCCGAGCTTGGACTGTTGCCCGATCCTGAAGCAGCACCCGCAGCGCCCGCTGTTCCTCCGCCCCCAGCCGCTGCCAGATGAAAAGCAGCCCCGTCGTCCGTGCTTGGCACTCGGCAGTCTTGGGCAAGAGCACCTCGTCGAACGCTTGCAAGATACACAAACGCAAGTCGTGATCCAGCAGCGAATACCCCATTAACACAGTCCCTGGAATCCACGCCAGCTTCTCCTCCAAGTCAGGGGGCAAGGCCTCCCCCACCCGGTCCGCCTCCGACCAGGTACGAGAGACATACGCCGCATACAAAGTCGCTAACCCCCGCACCGCCTCCAAGCGCACCTGCGGCTTCTTATCAGCCAGCCGCCCCCCCACTTCCCTGAGCAAGGCACCCGAGACCAACTCAATGGAATGCAAAGCAACCTGACACGTCTCCTTGGCGGCCTTCGCCCGTATCTCCCACTCCGGGTCTTGCAACCGCCCAGCCAACAAAGGGACAATCTGCTCAGCCAGCTTCGGCTTGCGCTGCATGATGATCGCACCAATCCCCACAGCCTGCGCGCGAATGGCCGACTCCTTATCTCGAAACCTCCCCAGATACTCCCTAAAAATCCGAGGGTAATCATGCCCATAATCCGCATGCGAAGCCGCAAACAACCGGCCCAACAACGCCACAGCCCGAGCGCGGACCGCTGTGTCCTCCGCGGCGAGTTGAGTGGCGATATTAGGAAAGATGTAGAGCATAAAATTAGGGTTGACCTTGTGCAGCTCGTATATGAGCGGGTACACGTGCTCCTCCTCCACTTCCGAAGCCCCACACCCCTTCCCCGTCAGCACCTGGTTGATAAACGCCGTGATGGGCGGGTTCAACTCCGCAAAGCACCGGGCAACAAAGAGCTGCGTGAGCTGATAAGACGCGGGAGACTCGGCCTTGTGTTCCGGGAGCAGGCAAAGCAGCACCGTGTCCAACAGCGTCTGCGGCACCACCTCCAGCTCGGCCAAACACGCCGCCAGCACTTCCAACACCTGCTCCCGCAGCTCGGGCGGATGGTCTTCCCGCACCGCCCGCAACAAGCAGTCGAAGAAATCCACCAGCTCCTCCTCGGCCCGGGGCAAGTCTTGCTGGACCAACTCACTCAAAATGATGCAGGACTTGACCGTGGCGAGCGAATGCAGCAAGTACAACACCGGTACGGGCTTGTGGCCCTGGGCAGCAGCCGCTTGGGCTTGCTTTCCCGTCACGGTGGACAGCCCCCGAAGCTGGGCCGTCACCAGCGCGAAGCCTTGCAGGAGGACGGGGGAGGAAAAGGGGGCCTCGGGCGCGTAGATGCGCAACACCTCCGCCAAAGAACACGCCGTGAACAAACGCACGTCCTTGTCAGTGTGGTCCAAGATGCGGGAAGAGCCCAAGGCCTTGGTGGTGCCTTCCAACCCCTTCGGTCGATCGTCCTGCGAGAGCTTGGTCAAATGCTCCCACACGTCCTTGAGGCGCTTGGCCAACTCCGTCCGGGAGTTCCCCGCCTCCGTCAAATAGGCCTCGCCCAAGGGCTGACTCCCACGCCCTCCCGCCGGCGCAGGGGTGGCCTTCTCGCTGCGCGGCATGTTTAGCTAGGCTGTGCTTGTGGTAGAGGGTGCGGGTTGTAGGGCTGGTGTGGGTCCGTCCTCCGCCGCTCACGGAACCTCCTTCCGCGCGTCGTCGTCCTCGCGCTGCTTGCGCCAGACAGACGGCGGGCGGTGGGTGTGTCGTCCCCGGAGTGCGCGCGCCCTTGTGTAGTCGAGGAGGGACGCGGGTGTGGACCTGTGGTAATGGTGGTGGTAGAGGTTTTGTGAGACAGCGTGTCGAAGGATGCGATGAGCGAGCGAGGCGCGAAGAAGAAGGAGGAGGGGAGGAATTTTGCGGTGGGAAAACGGCTGGCGATGAACCTGCCACGACTTCCCACCACCTGCATGCACTGCACCTGTATGCCTAGCACCTCATGGTCCTGCTTGGGCTTGTGTGGGGTGAGGAGGGTGTGCGTTGTTTTCGTGCGGTCGAAGCAAGGAAGCCTCACGTTATTTTGGAGAAGCCAGCGATAGCAGTTACTGGACTCAGTCCAAATGCACACACGATAGCGCCACCCCGCATCCACACAACACACCCAGGCACCCGCCATAGAGCGTAGCATCGCTCAGAATTGCGTGAGGGTCTAGCAAGACCGCATTCTGCGGTACAAAGTACAAAACACTCAAAAAAAGGCAAAAGAAGCAAGTTTTCGTTTTGGCGGGAATGACGCGGAACGTACAGCCTCCCCGCTTTTTTTACCTGTAAAAACAAAGACACACTCGATTCAATTCATGCATTTTACTTTGACTTTTCGTTCTCTTTTCTCTGTGATGATACATTACACAGCCAGTTCCTTTTCTCCCACCCACACTTCTTCACTTTCTAATCTATGTCTATCGCGTGTGCCTTGCTCCACCCACTGAAGGGTTGCTCGGCAGCGATGCTTTCGCAGCGACATTTTACGTGTAAATTTACACACATAAGCAGCTTTCCTCATCCAAAACATTGAAACAACGCAAGCAATAATTGTGCCAGGCATCAGGTGGACGCAAACACACCCCAAACTACCCTACGGAGATAAGCATGCATTCCCCAAACCCCCCACAAAAACGCCCAACTTCCCCCCATGGACCCCCCAGACTACCCAATCGTCGCTTGCTGGCAGAGCACGCACCGATTCTTCCCCGAGGTGGAAAACCATTTCAAAATGCAGGAATTGTGAAACTTGTTGTGGCAGGTCCGGCACTCCCGTTCCGGCAAGGAGAGGTTGCGCGCCTCAATGATCGACATGCAAATGGGGCAAGGGTCCATGCCTTCGAACTCCTTCTGCAGGTTCCGTACCCACAGGGCCACGGCGTCCACCACGCTCCCGTCCCTCATGCTCAACAACGTGACAATTTGCAGCTGCCACCGGTTCCACTTGTCCGCCGAGACACCCAAGCTCCGCGTGCACTCCACCTCCACATTCCGCAACGGATACGCCAGGGGCAGCCTTAACAAAACTTCCAAGGTGCAATCGTCCTTGAAATAATGTGCCGTCACTTCCCGCGTCACTGCGCTCCCCCGCACGGCAATCTCGTCCTCTCCGCCACCCCACGGGCAGTCGGGACCCTTGCCCTTGGCCAGCAGCAGATCAATCTCCCGTTGCACAATGCGCCCGCTCGCCTGCTCTTCCACAAATTTGAAGATCCCAGTACTCAACCACCGCTCGCAATCCGACGACCACCACTTCCGTACCAGCGCCGGGAACGTGACAATAGTGCGGAAGAGCACATAGGCCACCAGCCGTCGCGTCTCCCGCCCACCCGCGCCGGCCGCTGCTGAATGACTCCCACTTCCCAACACGTGCGCTGTAGCCCACAAATCCTGCAGCTCGTACTGACCGCTCGTCGTGTCTGCCGTGGAGCCGACCCGCCGGCCGAGGACGCGGAAGCAGGCTTGCAAGAGGAGGGGGAGGGCGCCAAGGGTAGAGATGTAGGTGGAGTAGGCGTCCCGCAGGGGGGCCGACAGAGCCACGCCCTCCACGTGCTCCAGGAACAGGAGCCAGGCCAGCAGTGCTTGGAAGACACCACGACGGTACGCGTTTAAGTGGTCGATCTCCACCACACCGTCTTCTTCTTCTGCTGTCCCGTCCCCGCCTACTGCTTCGAGGACGCCCTCCCACTCTAATAGGCAGGCGAGCCGCTGGGTCGGGTGGGGGGGATTGGAAGAGGAAGAGGAAGACGAGGAAGACGAAGCAGGAGCATCGGCAAGAGGAGCGACCCACGACTGGAGCATGCGGTGGAAGGTAGGCCGAACCCGCCGTGCGACGATGCGCAAGTCACGGGCCATGTCCCTCCGCTCGGCGGCGTCATTGGCAAGGGCTTTGGCACGCGGACCTTTCATCAAGGCGACCACCTCTCCTCCTTCCTCCGCTGCCCCCGGGCGGTCTTTCGACTCCTCGTCCTCGTCGTCGTCGCTATCCTCATCGTCATTCACGTCCGTGGCGCTGCGTAGGTAAGGGCGGAGGACATGGAAGGTGCTCATGTGCAAGCCGGGGGAGGCTGATTGCCCATCAGTCTCCAGGACATGAAGCAAGGCGTCCACGTCGGCATTCCACAAGGTCAGGTCCAACGCCAGCGCTGCCGAGGAGGAGGAGTGAGGGCTCTTCGCGGCGTAGATGCGGGTGGTCCACTCCAAGTCGCGGTTATCGAAGGGGATGAGGGCTACAGCAAGGAGACGGGAGCGGTTGCGGACCTCGTGCGTCAAGGTAGAGGTCGTGGTAGGCGCATTGGCGGTGGGTGTAGGGGAAGTGAGGCCCTGCAAGGCAAGACGGAAGAGAGGGACTTTGGTAGAGGGAGGAAGGGCCAAACTGCCCTTCTCCAGCACGGTTTGGAGCCCCAGATCCAGGGCGGCGAGGAGGGTCCCGGGGGTGGCGTCTCTTGTTGGTGTCGATGTTTGAAGATCCCACAAATGCTCCAGTATCTCGAGGCAGGCTGCTTGTTCTCTGCATGCTGTGCTCAATCCACCCGCCCAGCACAAGGTAGCCACTTGCGCAGCTTCGGAGACTTGGACAGGAGTGACGGTATAGGTCACAGGCGCGGCCTCCCCCCCTGCGGAAGGGGGCTTGCTAACCTGCTGTCGCTTTGTGCCTGTCACCACGCCAACACGAACGGCCGCCGACCACAACTCGCTTGCTCCCGCCATGTCCAGAGGGGGAAGACCCGCGAGGACGTACAGCGACGACGCCACGTGAGGCCAGTCCAACTTCCCCGCAGCTCTCTGTAACAGCGAGGAGGCCATGTTAGACCAGTCCTGCTTCCCCGCCGCTCCTCGCAACGCTGCCTCTGCCACGGCGCACCATCTGACTTGGAGCTTCTCCATCCACTCCTCCACCTCGGCCTGCAGGTTCGGAGAAGAGTACGGGGAGGAGGCCAAGGCTCGTAGACCGCGCAAGACCTCGCCCGCGCTCCAGGCGAGGACGACATTGGACCTTGCACCGCCACTGTCCTCTAGGTAGGGAGTCAGAGCCGCGATCAAAGAGCGTGCCACGGTTTCTACATGCTGCGTAGCTTCTCCTTCCAACTGCTGATGACGATGATGATGGACAGCATCAACGAACTGCAAGTCCGACAATCCTTCACACACTCCAGCGACTAACCCCGCAATATCCGAGGGCTTAGCTCGCCGCAACCGGCTATACTCCATCTGTGTCTCCCCCCCACTGGCCTTGCTGACCGTAAAATACTTCTCCACGTCATCCCTGTGGACACCCACCACCTTGCCTTTCTTCCAGGCCGACTCGGGCGGCACCGGTGTGGCTGCGTCCGAGGAAGAGGAGGAAGGAGTCGCGCGCCGATCAAAGTACCAAACCTCCGTCCCCAGCCGCAGCTCGTCGGAGCTGTCAAAGAAAACAGTCAGCTCCTTAGGGAGGACCACGCGGCTCCAGGCCGTCTCATTCACCAGTTTGTGTGCTTGTGTTCCGACCTCATGCCCGGCCGCGGCTTCCAGCAGGGACATGACGCGTGCGAGCAAGTAGGCATCTGCCCAGGAGGAGGAGGAGGAGGCAGCAACAACCCGGAGCTGCGCCTCGACGACTTGGCTTAGGAGGTGAGCCACGTCCCATGGCACGGAAGGCAGCGCTGCCATCCCACGGTCGCTCTCCTCCTCGTCGTGGCCTGCGGGGAAAAAGAGCTGGAAAGGGGTATCGGAAGGCAAGACGTCCTCGATCGTCGACGCGCTGAGGAAGCGAGATAAGGCAAAGGCGCTCCGCCCTGGCACAGGGACAGTCATGCTCGCCCTTTCTCCCAGCTCCACCCCCGCACGTAACACCTCGTGGATTAAAGCCACTGTTTCCTCCTTCAAGGCCCCCGGTCGAATCAACACCATTGCTGCATCAGAAGCAGCGTGTAGCAACTCCTCCTCCGCAAGCTCGTGCATGACGGCTTCCAAGCACCGCCACATCGCCGCTAGCTCCTGGGGCTGCGCGCGTGCCCCGGCCCACAAGGCAGCATCTGCCAGCCCCGCCTCAAAGAGAAGCGCAGGGATGAAGTGCGACGCGGGTTCGTGCGAAGCAGACGACAAGATCTCCACCAAACGGACAAAGTCATCCGCCCACTCCTGCTCCTGCTGCGGACTCACAACGCGCGCCAACAACGAACGCAGCCGCGAAACAACCTGGGCGCGGAAACCAGGTGTACCCACCTCGAACCCCCCCCGCTTTTTCTCCTCCTCTCCTCCCTCCTCCTCAGCTTCATCCTCCCCACCATCGCCCACGCTCAGCACCGACGCAATGCGCACATCCCCCGCCGGCCCCAGCTTCTGAAAGGCCATCGTCAGAATGGCCGCAGCCTGAGACCGAACCACGTCTAGCACAGGACATTCTTGATCGCCCTTGTCCAACGCCAGCACCAGCGCCTCTAACCCTACCTCGTCTTGGCACGCCAACGTGTGCTCCACCAGATGCTTCACCGTCGCCGGTGCCAGCAAGGGCTGTGGCCGCGTTCTTCTTCTCCTCTGCACTGCCCCGGACGTCGTGGCTTCCCCGCCCGCCCCCAGACACACAGCCAAAAACCGCACATGTTCCTCCTTGGCCTCCCCTGCCTTCTCTCCCTCAATCAGCGCCAAGGTATAAGGAGCCACTGCGGCCGATAGCAGCGAATTCAGCGCGGGCAACGCCTGCTGCGCACCGACCGAGGCCCTTACACGCTCGTATGTCGCCGAGATGGCCTCCAGCGCCCCCAACAGAATCCCCAACCCTCCCGCTCCGCTCCCACCTTGTGCAGGCGTGACAGCCTCTAACAGTTCTTGCCAATGCCCTTCCTCTCCCAGCTCTAAATTGAGAGTGGTGATGATGCCCACCAGCGGCTTGAGTGTCCCCATGTTGCTCGCAGCACCGCTTGCTGCCTGTACGGTTGCTTGGAGGAGCGGGATAAGGAAGGCAAGCACGAAACTCGAGGTTGATGCGTAAGCTGGCGACGGGGCAGCAGAGGACAGGTGCTTGAAAGGAAGGCGCAGCGTGACGGCTTCTATTAGGGAGAAGTAGGGCACGAGCACGTCCCCGTGTTGGTCCTTGTGTGCGTCACAATGGAGGACGCACTGCCAGAACAAAAAGCGGAGCGTTGCCTCCAATCCCCACTCTTCTCCTACTGCTGCTTCCGCCGCCGCCGACGACGACGTTGGCCCCACCCCCTTCTCATACGCTGCCGTCAAAAGCTGCCACAGTCGAGTACTCCTCGTTTGGGTCTGTCGAGACGTCTTGGCCTCCTGAATCAAGCTCAAAACAGCCGCCTCCCCATCCGTGGAACCCCCCTCCTTCGACGCCTCCAATCCCAACACACGCAGCGCTACTCCCCGCACGCCCCGCCAGATCTCATTCTCCACATCCAGCAACAAACACTTACGCCCTTTCTTCCCCTCCATCCCAGCTTTTTCCAACTGCGCCAATGCCGTCACCAACGCTTTGCTTGCTGGTCCTTCCATCACCCCACCCTCGCGCGTCAGCACCTTGGCAAGCACCGTCAACAGCTGTCCAACCAACACCACCCCCCCCTCCATACCAAGCTCGACTTCCGTCGTTGCCTTTCCCTCCTCCTCTTCCTCCTTCTTGGCTGGTTGCCGCACCAAAAGGTAAGTCGCAATTTCGACGATCGCAACGAGGTAAGGCTCCTCCCCATCGTTCTTATCAGCCTTAGCACCTTTCCACAGCGCGTCGAGCAAATCCGTGTAAAATGACACACTCGCTGCCGCGGGAGGTACCAAGGCAACCAAGGGCAAGAGGGAAGGACAGGAGGCCTGAGCGGCTCCCAAAAAGCTGGCTCGCACCAACTTGAGCACTCGAGGGAAGAGCTGCGTCTTGCAATCCAACGTGGTAGTCAAAGCCTTGGGGAAATGATGGAAAAACAAAAGCATGGCCTCCCACATATTCCCAAAATTGGCCGTTTCCTTCTCAGAGAGCAACCCACAGACGTGCTGGGCCACCTTGCCCACCTGCCCTGTTTGTCGAATGACGTGGTCGGCCCGCTCTGCAACCGCCGCCAGCAATCCATAAGCTGCGCGTCGAACCAAGGGCCTAGTATCGCCCAAGGATTTCCAGGTGGCACTATCCCGGAAGACGTCTTCCAACGACGATGATTGGCCGTCGATGAGAAGAAAAGCTGGGGCGGGGGCCGCGGCGACGGCGGCTGCGGGGGTAGAGGAGGAGGAGTCTGCGTTTGGCGGAGGTAGTGGTGGTTGGGGGGGCGCTGCTGTCATGGTGCCGGTGTTCAAGAGACGCGCTCGGGTTTGCTCGTCCAACACCATTAATAAGGATGCTAGTGCTGTCAAGGAGCAGGTGACGATGCGCTCCAACCGCTCCTCGGCCTCCTCCGGGCTGCTGCCATTCCCGCCCGACGTGTCGAGGACGGCATCCGCCGGCTTGAGGCGCAAATTGTCGTGCAGATACCCCAAAATCACGGGGGCTGCCTGCGCGAGCACCTCGTCCCGCTTGCCTTCCTTAGGAAACACCGTCTGAAAAGCGCGGGTGGCAGCATTGGCTACTTCCTTCTGAGGGTCGCTCATGGCAGCCCACCACGGTCCCAGCAAGTGCCTACCCAGCACACCCACCATGGCCTTCCGGTCGGCTGCAAATAGCTGAGGCAATGCTGTGGAAAATACAGCTTCCCGCACCCGGCGGTCGTCCTCCAGAAGCACCAGCCGTGGGTAGACATAGAGCCAGAAGGGCACCAAGCCCTCGACCACCGAGAAAGAAGAGGAGCCGGCAGTGCCTCGAGCCTGGACGAGCTGCGCAAGCTCCAGCAAGGCCTTGTGCTTGGTGACGCCATCCTTCTTACTCAGGCGCTTGCAAATCACCTGAATGTCCGGGTCTCCGCCGGTATAAAAGGGCGTGGCGGACGCACTGCTGCTGCTGCCGAGACCGGCATCGCCTCCCCCACCAAACGAAGACCTGAACGTCCCTCCGCCACCCGATTCCCCCATCCCACCGCCGCCGCCGCTGCTGGACGACGAGGACGCGACATCCGAGAAGCCAATGAAACCCGTGCCAGACAGCAAGCTCGAGGCACCGCTGTGGAAAGGGGGGGACAAAGGACTTCTCAGTTTTTGACTTGTTCCATGGTGACCTCCTCCCTTGCCTTGCCTCCCTCACAACACCCAACCTCGTGACTTACCTCGAACTTGACGTCTGGGTCTTCTTGTGAATCTTGTTTCTGTCCTTCCCCATGCTGCTCCGCCCGCCTGTGAAGGTGGTGGTCAATTGAGTGGTCAAAAGTGCTGATTGCCGATGATGATGATGCGGCGGTCAACGGCTTGCCTTTTGCTTCTGCGTTCCCTATTCCTTCCTCTTTGCTGACGCGAGACCCCATCTCACGCGACACATGCCCTCTAAATACACACACGTACAGGCAAGCCATGGCTAGCAAGAATCTGAAGAAGGCGGCCAGCGCCAAGGGCGACACCATCAACGAGGAGACCCCAACAACAACGAGGCGCCGAATCATCAAGGAGGAAGCAGGAAGCACTGCAGAAGGCGGCAACAATACGGCCACCAACAACAAGCGCAAGGCCGCATCAGCCGCGGCGACGGCGGCAGAGTCGAACGAGGGTGGTGCAACAGGTAAGCATCATGGACTGGACTCAGGGCCTGGACCAGAAGTGGGTGGAAAAGCAGGGCCCGTCTGTCCTTAGCTAACCTCCCCCTTCTCCACGTCATCGCACTCAACTCATTCACCCTACCCTTCCCTGTACACACCACACCACGACAGCTCGGCGTCGATCCACACGCTCGCGCCCCACAGTCGAGGAGAACGACAGCGGCGACGACGAAGACGACGTGCAGGTGAAAGAGGAGCTGTCGGTGGTCCCATCCGCAGCGACCGGGGCGATGACCATGGTGGGCGGGGGGGGAGGCGGAGGGGGAGGTGGCGGAAGCAGTGCCATGTCGGCATTTGAGCTCGAGCGTTTGGAGAACATTCGACGCAACCAGGAAGTGCTGCGATCTTTGGGCTTGGGAGCCACTCGATCGGAGATTGGCTTGAATGCTGCAGCCCAGCGTTTGCAGCAGGCCCGCAAGAAGACGCCGGGCAGCAGCCGTGGCCTCAAGCCGGCTAAGCGGGAGTCCCGCGAGCCCACCCGACGGTCCGCGCGGATGGAGGGGAAGGATGCCCCGTTCTATAATGAGGAGAAGCTGATTATGGAGGTGGAAGCGCAGTCGGCGAGGGAGGAGGAGAGGCGAATGGATGAAGGGCCACTCACGCTGGAGACGTTGAATCGCTCGGAGGAAGGCGGTGCTGATTTCTTAGGCCTGCTTAAGCAGCTCTTGTCGGAACGCGAGGGGGAAGCCTCCGCAACAGAAGGGAAGGGTCCAGCGCCTGCTGCTGCTGCTTCCGCCTCCTCGAGCAAGAACAAGAAGCCCGACATGGACTATGTCGAGCGGCTGGCAGCCTTGACCTTGGCCGAAGAGGACATCCTGAAGCTGACCCCCTCCCGGGTAACCTCCATGGTGGTTCACCCTTCCGAACGGACCTTGGTGGTGGTCGCTGCTGATGTAGACGGGCATTTGGGTGTGTGGCAGGTAGATGGGGAGAAGGACGTGTTCCAATTCCGCCCGCACATCGCCAAGGTCGCTTCTATGCAGTATCACCCCGCTGACCCTTCCAAGCTTATCTCGGCTTCGCATGATGGTACGGTCCGCTGTCTCGATTTGGAGAAGCAGGCGTTTGATTTGTTGGTGGCCACGGATGAGAAATTCCAGGACTCGGGGTTTACGTGCGCGTCGCAGGCGGCTCATTCGCCTGATAATCTGTACTTGGCCGGGCATGAAGGCAGCACGGGGTTGCTCGATATCCGATCGAGGACCTTGGCCTGGGTCCATGGGGAGGCGCATGGCAAGAAGGTGAATAGCATCGAGGCGCACCCGACGCGGGAGCATTTGTTTGTGTCGTCTTCGACCGACCGGGCGGTTACCTTGTGGGATGACCGCAAGCCGAAGAAAGAAGTGTGGTCCATCGCGCATACCAACAGCATTAACAATGCCACCTTCAACCCAACGGGTGATCACCTCCTTATTACCTGTCAGAATCACATGCTCTACCTCCACCAAGACCCTATTGCAGCCAAATTCACGGCTGCTAATCCCCCCGACGTCACCACTGCGCAGTATCGAATCAAGCATAATAACAACACGGGGAGGTGGCTCTCGAAGTTTTGGCCGACCTGGGATCCGAAGCACCCTGATGCGTTTGTGATTGGTAGCTTGGAGCAACCGCGGAGGATTGAGGTGTTTTCGGCGAGTTCGGGGTTTCAGATTGCCTCGGTCCGGTCCGAGTGGATGAACAGCGTGCAATCCATTAATCAGTTTCACCCCACGCGGAATATCTTGGTGGGGGCTAATTCGTCGGGGCGTGTGCATTTTTATCGGGGCCCCGGGGAGGAACGGAGATAAGCGAGTGAAGGGAAGGGTTTTTTGAATTATATAAAGAAGGGATAAGAAGAAGAAGAAAGACAAACAGGGTGTTGCTGGTAAAGAAACGCCTACCAGGTAGAAGGCAGAAGGTGAAAAAAAGGGACAGGCAAAAGAAAAAACGAGTATTGAATGTAAGAGTAAGAGTAGGGTGATCTTGCTTCTTTTCGGTTCTGCTTCTCAGGAGACTGTCAATGTATGCCGTTCACACGGTCTTTCCCGCCTTTCCTCCTTCTATTTTTGTTTTTGTGGTATCACATAAATTTCACGCGTCGTTTCTGGTTGGGTGGTGTCTGAATTCTCTTCTCTCTTCCCCACCTTCCATCACGCCTCATCAATCGCACATCTTCTCCTCCCTCTTTCAGCAAAAGCGCCATGTTCTAACGTTTTTACTTGTTCGTGTGGATGCCGCACTCCGTCTTGGCAGACCCATCCTTGTTGGTCAGGCCCTGGAATCGGCCACTGCGCTCCCCACCATAAGTCATCCACTTCTCCAGAGGCACCTTCGCCGTGCTCTGCATGTCACCCAGGGAAGAGAAACCCACATCGTGCAGGGGGTGGTAAGGCACATTGTGCTTGCGCAAGTACGTCCAGCAGTCCTCAAAGCTCCAGAAAGCAATGGGGTTCACCTTGTCACCCTCCCACACGGGCAAAGACGCGCGCTCCGCTCCGTGGTCCCGCCGACGGCCGTTGATCCACGCATCGGTGCCGGACTCCTTGAGGGCACGCTGCAAGGGCTCGACCTTGCACTTGAAATCGTACTGGTCAATGTCCTCCATCCAGTAATCGGCGCCGTACTTGTCATAGAACGCCTCCTGGGTCGGGCAGTCCACGCAGTGGTACATCTTGGCCTTGAAGCCGTAGTGCGCCTCCACCTCATGCAGGAAATCCAGGGTCTCGGGGAAGAGGAAGAAGGTATCAATAAAGACAATGTCGATCTTGTCGAGGAGGCCGGCCTTGGCAATGGCGTCGAGGATGACGCAGTCGCCCGCAATGAGGGCCGTGGTGAAGACAGGCTTCTTCTTGATCTCGGCCGTCTTCTTGAGGACGGACATGAGCTGCTTCTCCAAGTACTCCTGGGTCTGCTTCTCGATCTCCTTGTTCAGCGTGGCGTCCTCGCCCTTGCCGTAGCTGGTGCCCGTGGGGATGTTCTTAAAGTCGCGGGGGTAGGTCTTGGTCAGCTCCGCGTTCAGGCCCATGGAGACCACGCCCTGCTGGCGTCGGACCGTCACGGCCGCGTGGGGCACGATGGGCACGAAGGCCGAGGCCACAGACAAGCCGGCGGCAAGCAACGTCACAGCAGCACCCTTCATGGCTAACTCTGTAAGACAATAGTGGATGCAAAGGAGGGAGGAAATGTCAATAGGATGCAGCGGGCTTGAACAACATGGAAGCGGATGACGATGTGCTGGATGTGGCTTGGTGGGGGACACGGAGAGCAGGAAGAGTTGCGTAGCGCCCACAGCTCGCAGATATGATGGTAGAAAAGCTAGTCTTTGTCCTGGTACCGGTGGAAGTGGTGTGGGGGTTGAGAAAGACGAGCCCAAAGTGAAAGAGCTTTGGGACATGAGGATCGCGAGGAGAAGCGTGTGGCTCCCCGAGCCGGAACGAAGTGGTCCGTTGGCAGCGACGGCCCATCCCATGCGACAAAAGAGGACATGGAGACGGCAAGAAGGAGGACATCTAGCAAAGGCAAAGTCTTGGTTTTATCTAGCGCATGTGTTTTTCTTCCTCTTTCATTGTTTGGCAAACACTTTCACCACACCGGGTTTGGACACAGGGGGGGAGGTTATTTTCTCACTCTCCGCGTCTTTGTAACTCTGATCCCTGTTTACTTCTACTTCTACAATCGAAAAAAGAGTGCCAAAATAAGGGAAATGCATGCCTACCTACTGTCAAAATTCAAAAAGAAAAAATGGGAAATACTGTTTGTCTGTCTCTCTCTGTACACAATTCTAGCTCTGCTCTGCCACCACACACTCTCTCTCAGGCTGCTCAAAAGAAGGCCTTGCCAATGCTGACATTCAGCCACCGCCAGCACAACATAGTCACGAGAACGGCGCTCATTTCGGATTGGAAATGCTGGAGGTCCACGCCTTCTTGTATCGAGAGAGCCTGTGTTTTGTGATGGGGAAAAGGTTGGGAATGGAAGTGAGTTTTTGCTTGCTTGCTGGAAAATAATAAGTACCTACTGGGAGCGTGCACAATCACAAGACAAAAGCAACCTAGTATCCTAATAATAGAATGCTGGAAGCCATAAACAAAGCAAATACACAAACAGAAAGTCACTCTTCCCAACCCTCCCTCCCCTTTCTTCCCACCCAAACACGTACCTGCAAAAACAGCACACCAAGGCGCAAATTCACCAAGCTATACCACGTGCGAAACGTCGCCCACGTACTAAGGGCATAGCCACTCCCCACATCCCGCTCAACGGCTTGCGCACGACCAAGCATCACAGCCGCCAGCCAAAAACATCCTAACGTCAAACCATCTGAGGTGACACTGGCAATGTGCGACGCGGCGGCAAAGGGGTCCGCATACGCCAAAAGCCCATTCTTGATCAGGTCAGGCGAGGCCACCACATCAATCGTCGGAAAGGGAGTTAGCACCATGTCCTCTACCGTACGAAAGGTAATCATCAAAGCAATATCACAAATCAACAAGGCATAATTCTGCACCGGCGCCGGGTTGAGGAAAGGGTCCAAGGCTCGCGCCACCAGCAGTGCCAGCGTTGCTCCAACCACCTCCAGCTCTCCCATCTCCTTTTGTTTTTGCCGAGCGACGGTTTGGGTCATGCTGGCCAGGGAGGAGGAGGACATGGGTTTTTGGGCCTTGGGCCGCTCGTACTCTTGTTTTTGTTGGGAGCGGGGACGGCGGCTGCTGATGCCCTTGCTGCTGCTGCCGCTGCTCCTGGAGGCGTCGACGCCATTGGAGGCCGCAATGTCTTGTTGGGTGGGACGCCGCCCGGTCTCGGACGGCTCGTCGTTCAGCGTGGTACGCATGCTGCGGGTGGTGGCGGATGCAAAGGGACGGCGGGGGCTGGTGTTGAGGGCGGCAACGCGAAACCGGTGGGTCGCAGAAGTGAGCGAGGTGAGGGCCCGTGATGGAGAGGGGGAGGCGTGCAGGAAGGCCGTGGTGGCTGTTGCGGCCAGGAGCAGGACAAGGACGCGTGCGTAGGTTGAGGTTGCCGTTTGCATGGTGCTTGCTTGAGGAGGGGCCTGCGTCGAGGAGGAGCGAGGCGGCAAAAACAGTTTTAAGGATGGTGCTGCTGTGGACGATCCTGTGGGTGTGGGTGAGGTGGGATGGTGAGAAGGGTAGGCAAAGAGAAAGGGAATGGATTGTTTTGTTTGGAATGTGGGACAGGCACGCGTGCACTTATGCTGCGGTGTGCTTTGTGGCACGCAGAAACGGCACATTTGTGGGGGGAGATGGGCAGGTGCGTGCCCTTCTTGCGACGCCCTCTTTTTGTTGCCAGGCAATGATTGCGGGGTGTGGTGGTGGGCTGGGCTGAGCAGAAATAATGCCTCGTTGCCTTGGCAAAACACAAAACAAGAACAAAAACAAGCGGAAGAAAAACACAAAAGCGCCTGCCCCTACTTGTTCTCACACAGGCCACGGCCCACGGCACGTGCGACGAGATGGTAGGCACGCTCGTGATCGTGACTCACGACGTTCGGGGATGATGTTTCGCGATGAGCGAGAGGAGAGAAGCCTTCGTTTTTCGCTGCCTAAGGAGGGAGTGGTTGCTTGTTTTGGATGCCTTTGTTTTGTCCTTCCCACAACCGCACACCCACACCCCACCCTTGCCCCCTTGTCCCTTCACCTTCCAGCGTACTGCCTGGAGCATGCGTAAGGCGTGGGTGTGCGTGCAAGCCTCTGCAAATTTTGGGGACAACCAGCCCCCTCCTGCCCTGTCTTCCCTCCCTCCTTCGTTTTCGTTCGTTTTTCGGTCCCCTTTTTCCCTCCTGTCCTGTCCGTGCACCACCACACAGACCCATGCACCTGCCCCACGTGCACAGAGGCCACTGCCACGCGGCTGGAGGCGCCGAGCGCTGCGCAGCAGAGGCCGTGGTTTGCCAGCCACAGTGGTCTTCTGCGTTGCCGAAGAAGGGCGGGGCTTCCCTCCTTTTCACTTTTCGCTGGCCCTCCGCCCCGCCCACCCACACACCACACGCACACCACACGCACCACATGACACTCACGCCCTCCTCACCACCCACACCACCCACAGGAGAGACTCTTTGCTCGCTTCCGGTTCACCCCGTTTGCCTGCCCAAGTCCCCCTACACCACCAACTTTTCAACC
Organism: Nannochloropsis limnetica; assembly: GCA_001614225.1. Taxonomy (NCBI): domain Eukaryota; class Eustigmatophyceae; order Eustigmatales; family Monodopsidaceae; genus Nannochloropsis; species Nannochloropsis limnetica. Next base: position 364 of record AFGL01000862.1, on the reverse strand, counting down.
CCTCCCTCCAAAAACTTTTCAACAACAACCATGCGTGAGTGCATCTCTATCCACGTCGGCCAGGGCGGCATCCAGACCGGTAATGCCTGCTGGGAGCTCTACTGGTACGTACTGTCGAGGGGTGGTGAGGCGGCGCGGTGAGGAAGGGGCTTGCCGTGTGGGTCGTGTGGAGCGCAGAAAGAAGGAGTTCTTCTTTTCGTTTTTGGTGTGAGTGCGCCCCTCCCTCCCCCGCAATCACTGCGCATACTCCATCCAGCTCAACTCCGTAAAGAGAGAGAGCAGGTGCAGGCGTTTCTCCATCGTGTGCACTCCCAGCCTCCCACGCACTCACGCACTTTTCCCCCTCCCTCCCTCCCTCCCTCCC
>AFGL01000766.1:0-10130 GCA_001614225.1 Nannochloropsis limnetica | reverse complement strand
CCCTCCCTCCCTCCCTCCCTCCCTGCCTCTCTTCCTCCCTCCCCTACCAAATCCCTCAAACTCGGCAACTGCAACAAAGGCGATTCATCCTCCCCCAAAGCCTGCACCAGCATCTGCGCCAACCTCATCGTTCCCAACGCCGCAGGCAACAAGCCCAAATCCGCCGAAATATCAACCATCGCATTAATAATCCGTGGCGCCTGATCCAAAACCGACTTGGTATCATTCACATAATCAGCAATCGGCAAAGACAACTGCTGAAAATGCGCCTGCAACAACAAATAAGCCTTCGTGTGGCTCGAGCTCATATCCCACCCTCGCACCGACCAAGCCACCTCCTCCCCCAACCCTGCATTCAACAAATCCTCATTATGCCTCACCGGCAGCTCTTCATACTCCTGCGCCTCAGCCAACAGCGCCGCCAAAGCAGGCACAACCGCATTCGCCTTCACTTCCACAGGTGCTCCCTCCCTCCCTCCCCCAAATGCCGCATCCGCCAAGGCCACCCGGAAACGACCCACGGACCGATAGTCCAAATAATAGTAAGAAGCCACATGCCCTAACACAGTAGGTTTAACCCCAAATTTATCCTCGTCCATCTCCACACACCCCGCCTCCGCCAAGTCCTCCAACGCGCCATCCACCAACTCAAGCAAATACCGTTGCACCGCCTCAGGCGCCGTGTCCTCCAAATGGTAATAAGTCGGATTCATCACCAACCGCCGAAAGAAAAACGTCCACGTCAAATACTCCATCGCCATCTCCTTACTCAAAATCGCGCCCCCCGCCACCTCGGCATTCAGATGATTATGCAACACCCCCTTCAAGCTACTCTCCACCGGGAAAGGCTCATACAAAAACTTCTTAATAAAGTTCTTCTTCGGCTCATGCACCAAAATACACGCCACCCCATGCGTATCAAACTGAGGCCGACCCGCCCTCCCCATCATCTGAAGCACATCCGTCACCGGGAAATCAACATACCTCCCCGTCTTCCCATCGAAGTACTCCGTCCCCTTAATCACCACCAAGTGCGCCGGGAAATTCACCCCCCACGCCAAGGTGGACGTGCAGACAAGCACTTGAATCTTGCCGGTCACAAACAACGTCTCCACCGTCACTCGATCATGATCATCCAACCCCGCATGATGAATCCCCACCCCAAACACAAGCGTGTGCCTCAACGCCGCATCTCGGCAAGTAATCGCCATATCCGCCACCTCCTCCTCAGGCATATGCAAAAAACACTTCGGGTCCTCCCCCTGCGCACACAACGAAATCAACTCCAACGCCGTCAACCGCGTCTGCCGCCTCGACGACACAAAAACCAACGCCGGCTTCCGTGGCGAATGCTCCATGATCGCCTGATACGTTGGCTTATTCATCGTCGCCATCCTCGGGCAATAATGCCTCCCCGGAAACCCCGCCACATGCACATCCATCGGAATCGGCCTCACACTTGGCCTAAAATTAAACAACCCCTCCGGCCCCACCCCCAACCAATCCGCCAAATCCCTCGGATTCGCCAACGCCGTCGACAAGCCCAACATCCTCACCGGCCGCCGCTTCTGCGCCGCAATATACCGCATCCTCGAGACAATCACCTCCAACACAGGCCCCCTATCCTCCCCCAACAAATGAATCTCATCCATAATCAACAACCGGACATCCCCCACATAATCCCTCTTCTTCCAACTTCGCGTGATCCCATCCCATTTCTCCGGAGTCGCCACAATGATATCCGCCCTCTTCAAAGCAGCCACATCAGGCGTCACGTCCCCCGACAGCTCCAAAACCACCAACCCCAGGGTCTCCCCCAGCTTCTTCCTCCACTCCTGCAACCGCTCCCGAGCCAGCGCCTTCAGCGGGGCAATATACACAGTCTTAGCCCGTGCGTGGCTCCCACCATTCGCTGCTGCTTGTGCTGTCTGTTTGATCAGGCGCAGGACCGCCAGTTCGGCGAGCAAGGTCTTGCCACTCCCCGTCGGGGCGCCCACCAGCACGTTGGCATCCGTGTGATAAAGCACATGAAAAGCCTGCGTCTGGATAGGATTGAAATGCGTAAACCTATACAAGCTCTCAAACCCCTCATGCTGCAACACACTCTTCGGCAAAGGCGCCAAGTCAAGGAGGTCCGTGTGCGGGGGGTGGCGATCCGGGAGGATGAGATGCCGAAACGAGACAGTCACACTCGACTCCGCCCCCACCCACCTATCCGACACCGCCCGCACCGTATACTGCGGCGGCAAGGGTTCAAAAATCGGAATCGTGAACGCTACCACGTGCACCTCGTCCTTCTGCCGCTTGTGCAACAGCCAAGGCTCGCTGTGATACACGCGTTCGTTCTCTGCATCCTCCACCCAGATCCACCACGGCTCTACCGTGCCATGCCACCGATCAGACCACTCAAACCCCGCTTGAATCTTCAACGTCATCCTCAAAATCCCCCTCGTAATCGGCTGCACCGACGCCGACATCTCTAAGTAAGGGAGCTTCCGCGCCAAATCCAACACGACCTTCCCACTCCGCATATGCTGGACCAACTGCCCAATCTCCGACGCCGTCATATCAAGCAACTGCGCCACACTCGCGTGCTTCTCCTCCAACTTCCTCACCACATCCCAGGACAACGTCTCAAACTGCCTCAACGGACATTCATACCACCACATCCTCCTATCCAAAGCCTTGCAGATCTTGAGAAAAATGGCCGCTACTGAACACCAGCCCTTCCTCAAACACACCTCAAACAACGCCCTCCCCACCCTCCCCGCATTCTGCGCCACGTAGTTCGTATCGGAAATAACTGTAAACCCATTCACTCGTGCCCGACTCACATACGCCTGCAACAGCACATTGGCCTTCCCCGCACTCTCCTCCACCGCCGCCCCTACTTCCAACGGACAGCACCCTACCCTAAGCTGATCCACCTCCTCCAGCTCTTCTGGCCGGACCTTGACTTCCTCGAACTCCTTCGCCGCACACAAGACATGCAACGCCTGCGCCTCCGTCAACGTCTCAGACAACAACCCATTGAACTGCTCTACGCTCTCATGCCTGATATAATAATGCGACGCCGTCCGCCCCATATCCGTCACTGCCAAGTTCCCCGACCTCGGATCGAACCTCACCATCCTATTCTGATCTAACACCCGCGCCGCATTCGTAATCAGCTGCAGGCGCTTCGCATCCAACATGGGGTCTTGCGCTGCTTCCTCATAGGTAACACCATAAGCCATCGGATTCTTCAGCATGCGAATATAGAGGTAGGTGTAGGCAAGCCAGGCCGCTCCCTCCTTCACGCTCGTCACCGTCCCCGACACCACCTCCGCATTCAAATGATCGGGCAGCTGCTTGATAAAACTCGACTCAATCGGCATCTGGTCCGTCAACAAAGCAAGGTACCGAGGGAGGGCCTGGTGCGTGGTGATCATAACAGCCTCCCCACTCGTGTCATATTGTGGTCGACCCGCCCTCCCAAAAATCTGCATCACATCCAACATGCTCAAATCCGCGAACCCTCCCTTATCAGGGTTGTAGACCTCCGTCCCCTTAATCAACACAGTATGCGCCGGTAAATTAATCCCCCAAGCCAGCGTCGCCGTACACACCAACACCTTCAACGCCCCATCCTCAAACATCCGTTCAGTCAAACTCCGATCAGGTCTCAACATGCCCGCATGGTGAATCCCCAACCCCGCATCGAAATGCTGCCGTAAGTCCGCATTCCGACTCTTGCCCACCTGGGGGGCATACGCCGCAAATGCCTTAGTCTGCATACAGGAGAACTCGTTCAAGGTGTTCATCTTCGCAGCTTTGTCCTTGATGGCTTGCGCGGTCCTCGTGGTGTCCTTGCGGGAATGCACAAAAATCATCACTTGGTGCCCCTGTCGAATCGCGTCCAACGCACGGGCATACGCAATGTCGTTCATCAAATTCAATTGCCGCATCTTCTGCTTCTCCGTCACTCCAATAAAGGTCATCTCCAACGGCACTGGCCTATATTCCGGTCCAAAATGAAACAACCCCCTCTTCGGACTCGCCCTCAAAAACAAGGCCACATCCTTATAATTAGGCAAAGTCGCCGACAATCCCACCAAACGCATCGCTCTCTGCGACGTCTCCACCAACCGTTGCGACCTCGCCACAATCGACTCAATCACCGCCCCCCGCTCATCAGCCAGCAAATGGACCTCGTCAATAATCACAAGCCCCACCACCGCCGCCAAGCTTCCTTCTCCCCCCTTCCTCGTCACCACATCCCACTTCTCAGGCGTCGTGACAATCAACTGAGACTCCTCTATCTCCTTCTTAGTCAACTGCATGTCCCCCGTCAACTCCCGCACTACCAACCCAAGCGCTTTCAACCGCTCCGAAAATTTAGACACCACCTCCTGCGCCAGGGCTTTCATGGGCGCTATATAGATCGCCTTCAGATTCGGCCCCTTCTCCACCCTCCCCCCCTTCACATGCTCCCTCACCAAAGCCAACAAAGCAAGCATGGCAATATTCGTCTTCCCTGCCCCAGTCGGCGCACAAATCAACAGGTTCTCCTGACTATGATACGCAGCCTCGAACACCTCGCTCTGAATCCGATTCAATCGCTTAATCCCCTTGAAAGCAGGCTGTGCCCACGTCTCCAACGCCTTGGCCACCTCCACCAATGGACACCTCCCCACAGGCGCCGCCCGGACAGGCGCCGGAATATAAACCTGCTCAAACCCAGGCTTAAAACTCTTGACCGCCCCCGGAGGCAGTCCTTTGCCCTTATCCCCGTAAAACTGACGGCTTCCCTCAGGTAGCAGCTCCTTCTCCCCCATCTCGGCATCCTCAGCCACCGAGCGAGGGTCGAACCCTAGAATGCTCACCCAGTCAATCGCGTCCAACGCATCAAATTCCAACGGCGCCGAATACAACCCTCCTGTCTCCGAAGCAAAGTCCCCTCCTCCTCCTCCTCCTCCACCTGCTGCTGCTCCACCACCACCACGCTGCTGCTGCTGCTGCTGCTGCTTCCGTGCACGCCGGTCGTCCTTCCGTCGTTCCTTCTCCAAGCGCTTCTCCTCCTCCGTCATAATAGTCACGCTCGGCCCCACTGTGACAGGCCGGGCAGGTCGTGGCGCAGGAGCAGCAGGAGCAACAGCAGAAGGTCCGTCCATCCCTCCATCCCCCCCACCACGTCGCTTCAAATCACGATGCTTAATCCGTCTTAACGCCTGAATATTCTCCAATATCCACCCAATCAACTCAAAACCCTCCGCGCCCAATAAATCGAACAATCGGGTCTGTAGTTCCACTTCGTCAGTGCTTCTCCCCAAGATGTCCAGCACGCCCTTCCCTAAATCAATAGGTCCCAACCCCACTCCACCCGTCACCGCAACATGCAGCTCACACCGCGCGAGCAATGCAGGACCGTCGATACGCTCGGGTCTCGCTTGGAAGGAGGCGGAGGACGAGGAGGAAGGCAAGGCATCATCACGCTCATCCATCCCATAGCACGCATGCTCCCTCCTCTCCTCCTTCTCCTTCTCCTCCTCGTCCATCTCCCGCAACTCGGGGACGTTCGCAAACCCTTCTTGGAAACGCACGCTCGATCCCCAAATCTCTCCTCCACGCTTCCGCTTTAGTTGCCTGCCGAGGAGGAGGAGGAAGAGGAGGAGGACGACCCAGGCCCCTCATCGCGATACCATGTTGCCAACACCTCGGCCCAACCCACCGCCTGCAGCCATGTCGATTCCTTGACCGGCCGCTGCAACAGGTTCTCAAATTCCCCCCGCCGCTCCACCGCATCGTGGGACGCCGCCACTTCGAAAAGCAACCCCGAGGCTGCCTCCATGGCGCCTTCCTCGCCGGCAAGCTGACCCGCCATCCGCACGAGGCGGTGAAAGGCATCCTTGACCTCCCCCGTCAGCGCCCCACCCATTCGTCCACCACGCGTGCTGGCCTTGAGCACCGCGTCCCATGATGGCACGACCTGGTCTTCGCTTGTTATGCCGGCGGCAATGCCTGCCATACCCGTCACCAAGTCACCATCATCCCCTTCGGCTGCCGCAGCAGCGATAGCTTTGGCATAGGTGGAAGCACGGTCCAAGTAGGCCTTGTCCGGGTCCAGTGGCGGCTTCTTTTGCAGCACCACACGCAGTAAGGAGGAGAGCCGGGGCCGCACGGCTGGATGCGACGCCGCCACGACCCGCTTTTGTTGCCCGTTGGCCTGCATTGGTGAAGCTGGAGCCCGGCTCGTATGCTGATGATGGTGGTGGCTTGCTAAGCCTATGTCCTTCCAAGCGGCTTCCTGTTGGGGAAGGGATGGGGAATAGGGTAAGGACAAGGCGTGAGAGACGTCCCTGATTTGGTAAGCATGCCTAAGGACAAAAGGCTTGTGTGCTTTGTGGCGAGGAGGGGTCTCTTCAGCAACAAACCTCCCCACCCCAACAACCCCAACACGAGAGCAAAACCTCACAAAACAAAATCACGCACGTCTTTTCATTTTTCACCTCTGTTTTTACTTTCGTTCTTTGTTATCCTTCCTCACAAATCGCCATGCATTCTTATTCTTACTTTTTGCCCTTCTTCTTCCCCCCCGCCCCGGCTCCTCCCCCCTTTTTCCCCTTCTTGGCCCCCCCTCCACTCTTCTTAGGCGCCGAACGCCCCCTCTTTTTCAAGTTCACCACGCCCGCATCCGCGGAAGCCCGTCGCCCCTCGAAGGAAGGCTTGGCCTTGTCGCCCAATGAGCTCTTGGTAGGGGAGGAAGAGGAGTGGGAAGTCTTCTTCCTGGGGCCCGCGGCATCCAAGCGCCGCTTCGCATTGTGCTTGGGCTTGACACGGACCTTGCCATCATCATCCCTCTGCTTATTCCGCTTCCCGCAAATGGTCACGCGGATCTTCCGGCCCGAAAACGTGCTCTCATTCAACCTCAACGCCGCCGCCACCGACGCCCGATCCTTCAAGAGGACGAACCCAAAACCCTTCCCTTGCTGCGTCTCAGGGTCCCTCACCAACCGCACCCCCTCCACATCCCCCTCCCCTCCCTCCAACCCCTTCGCCACATGCGCACGCACCTCCTCCTCCTTGGCATCAAAGGGCAAATTACCCAAAAACACGCTTCGTTTCGGGTCCCGGCTCGCATCATTCCCCACACGGTCGACCCTCAAATGCTTCTCCTCCACCAACTTCTTATTGACTGCCAAAGCCGCGACTGCTGCCTCCTCCTTCATAAAGACAACGTAGGCATTATACGTGTCCTTGGTGTCGCTCAACAGGCGCTTGTTCGCTGAGACCTTCTTGACCAGCTTTTGGTTGCCATGGTCGTCGATCTTGGCCCCGGTCAAGGCCATGGAGCGGAAGCGGACGGATTCTGTGTAGGGTCGGGGGTGGATAAGGAAGGAGAAATTGTGTGAGATATCAGAACAATTAAATTAAACAAAAAAAGATACTTATAAAGTCTGAGTGTACTTACCAATCTCCCCGTACTCCTTGAAAAGGCTCTGCACCCGCTTCTTGTTGATGCTCGTCGGCAAATTGCCCACAAAAATGGTGCGGCGGTCCTTGGCGTCATCCTGGCCCACCTCCTCCTCCATCTCCTCCTGCTGCGTGTCCTCCATCTTGCCCCCGGCTTCCTTCTCCTTCTTCGTATCCTTCTTCTTGTCCCTCTTGGCTGAGGCGGGAGCAGCGACAGCAGCAGCTGCAGCAGCAGCAGAGACGTTGCTCGCAGTCACAGCACCATTGTCCTTCTCCATGATCACGACTGGTGCTCCCACCACTGCCGGCGGGGCGGAGGCAGAAGCGCCTTCTTTCTTCGCCCTCTTTGCTCCCTTCTTATCGTCCGTTACCACAGCCTCCGCGTTGGATACGGCAACGCCATCCTGATTTCCGTCTGTGGCCTCTGCTGCTCCTGCTGCCGCTAGCCGTGCCGCCTCCTTCTCGCTCTTGGTAGGCCGCAATGGACGTTCCTTGCCCTTCCTCGTCTTGCGCCTCCGCTCTGGCTGCGGGATCGAGCCAGGTAGCGGCTGCACGGGCGCAAACTTGGCTTGTGCTGTCTCGGAAAAGAGGGAGGCATTGGCGCTGCTGGTGCTGGACGTGCTGGCTGGGGTGGTGGTGCTAGCCTCCTTCTCGAGCTTCTTCCGCTTCTTGCTGCTGACTGCCAAGGCTGTGGCTGGCTCGGACGGAACCGCGGCAGCGCCCTGGAGGAAGGACGAGATGGAGCCCGGCGTGTAGGTGGACGTGGACGCCATGGCTGTTTGTGCTGTGGTGGGAAGCAATGGGTGAGGAGGTTAGGATATCCTTGTAGGAAAAAATGACACACCCACCATGCCATAACCAGACCACCAAGAGGAGGACAAGCTTGTCGAGCACCTCAAGGACATCCATAGTCTTGTGATTGCCTAAGCTGTGGGGTTGAGTGGGTCACTGTGCGAGGCACAAGAGGACACTGAAGCCAGCTCCTCCCACCACCATCATCATCGCGCTTGCCCGTCGCCGAGGCCGCAGCCTCCATCATTCCACGCTTTCCGTCTTGACCCTTTCCAACCCACCACACACGTCCTACATATAAACACAGCCGCGCAAGCCATGCGTCGCCTGTGGCTTGCGCTCCTTGGCCTGGCGGGAGGGACCAGCAGCAGCGCGGCCACGACAACAAGGGTGCTCCTCGACGCCGGCACAAACCTAGGACATGCGATTCCCCTCCGCGTGGCGCATTACCTCGGCCCTTGGCTTGCCTCTGAAGAAGGAGACGATCAGACGGAGACCGTGGCCGAGCTCATGGCGGTGGTGACGGGTCAGAGCAGGAGCAACAAGCGGCGGAAGCTGCAGAAGAAGGGGGAGGACGTGCTGCTCCTGTCGTTGGGGGACAGTGCGACCTACCAGGCCTTGATGGAGTACGTCCCCGAATGGAGGGATGCCCCCGAGATGAAAGCAGCGGGCGCAGAGAGCTTTGGCATTTTTACGTTGCGCCGAGGCGATATTACTGTCATGGCGGGTAATGGCTTTCCGATTGACAAGTGCTGGAACGCAAGCACGACGGTTCACACGGGCGCAGCCTTTGCGGCGTATGAGCTTCTGCAGTCCCTGGGGTTTGCATTTTGGAGCCCCTTGGAAGGTCCCATTGCTCCGGCTACACTACAAAATATACCGATGAAGGATGGTACTAAATCGGTGCGGTGGGAAGCGCCTCGGTGGCGGTCGAGGACCTTTCATTTGCATACGCAGCACCCGTTGGAATTGACAGATGTGCTGCAAGGCTTTGATCTACCTTTGTCCTTGGACCGTGGGGGCGTGGACACGGCGGCAAGGGAACGGAGCGAAGATGCCTGGGCAGGTTTGGAAAGAATCGAGCAGAGGTGGGTTGCGACGGGATTGGCAGGGGAGGGAGGGAAGGAGGAGTGTAGCGTTGATGCCAGCGATGAAAAACCTGTTGCGGCGGTAAGGGCATGTGCAGCAGTAACAGCGCGGGGGGAGCATTGCGAGTTGTGGGAGGAAATGGTGCTTGACGTGTTGAAGTTCTTTGAATGGAGCGTCGCGCATCGCTTGAATCGGATCGAGTGGATTCTGTTGGGCAATCGACGGTGGGGTGCCTTGGTAGCTTCCCCCTTGCGACAAGCCCGGCTGCGGTTTTTGGCGGGCCTCGGGCAGGGGATGGGGTTGATGGTGGGGGTGGATGATCCGATTGCGTTTCAACAGCAGCATTCCTGGGTGATGACCACGACGTTGGCCCCCGAGGCATGGCAGGTGGCCTCGGTGAGGGAGAGGGTGGACTGGTTAATTGGTGGAGCGAATTTTGATTTCTTGAGTACCGAAGCGGGGTTCTCTGAGTTTTCGGCACCGGATGATAAGCTGATGCTGAGGTTGCTGGATGCGTTTGCGAGCCATGTGAATGGGACGTGGGGGAAGGAGGCGGCGGTCAAAGTCCATTGTAGTAGTAATCAGTTTTGTAAGCATTTTAAGGACCCCCGGACGGAGACCCCGCTGAATTTTAATTTCTTGCCGACTTATGCGGGGCCGGAGATGGGGGTGTTGCCTCACACGGTGCAGGCATATGCGTTGGATGATCCTAGTGCGGGTGTGTATGGAAACATGAATTTTAGTTTCATGACTGATTATATTAGGTGGGAGGCGGGGGAGGGAGGGGCGAGAGGGGG
>AFGL01000755.1:0-17434 GCA_001614225.1 Nannochloropsis limnetica | reverse complement strand
CTCCCTCCCTCCCTCCCTCCCTTCCCTCAACATACCTCCTGCTGAATCGTCATAATCAACACCTTCATCGGCGCAAAATGGGCATACGGCGCATACCCCTTCGCCAGCTCCAACGCCGTAATCCCAAACGACCAAATATCCGCCTTATAATCATACCCATCGATCTGTTCCATCACCTCCGGCGCCATCCAACACGGCGTCCCCACAAACGTCTTCGTCGTCTGCCGGCGATCCCCACTATTGATCAACCACCCCGACACCCCAAAATCAGCCAACCTCACATTCCCCTGTCCGTCCAACAAAATGTTCCCCGCCTTCACGTCCCGATGAATCTGCCCCTGGTCATGAAAATACTTGAGGCCCTGCAGCGATTCCCTCAAGATATACGCCAGCCAGTCCTCGCGCATCCCCTCCCCCATGCCCATGCGCTTGGCCTGCGTCATCACGTGCAAGCAGGAGCCTTTTTCCATCATTTGCATCACTAGCCACAACTGGCATTCATGCACAAAGGAGGCGTAGCACCGCAAGATGTTGGGGTGGTCCGACATGCGCATCATCTGCACCTCTTGCCGAATGTCTTCAAACGACGAGTTGATGTTCTCCAGGTCCATCACCTTAATAGCCACGGCGATGTTCCCCTTGGCCGGGCAATGCGCTTTGTAGACCGTGGCAAAGGCGCCTTGCCCGATCTTCTTCTCGAGCGGAAACTGGTCCACGGTGCTAGGCCATTCGCCCCCTTCTATTGGCATGGTTGAAAAAGAGTGCTGCTGTTACTGTTGAAACTGCTGCTGCTACTACTGGTGCTGCTGCTGCGACGACGACGACGAGTCGACGAGGCGGCTAGGAAGAAGAAGAAGACGCGGAGTTGGAGGAGGCTACAGGAACGCGAGGCGTACCGGTGGCCAAGGGTAGGTTTAAACTAAAAGGAGAGGAGAGATGGACGCTCTCAGTTAGACGCTCATTGCTCTTCCGCCTTGGAGGGAGGATGGAGAGTCGCCTTGACTCGTCCGAGTGTGGTGTGTTGGAGAGGGGGGGTGCTGCAGCTGATCTTCCGCTGCTTGCCTCCTTTTCTTGCTGGTGCTGCTGCCGCTAGTGCTGCTGCTCCTGCTCCTGTTGTTGCTGCTGCTGCTCCTAGTGCTGCTGCTGCTGCGGTCAAAGTGCCTCGGCTTGTTTGCTGTCCAAACCTCGACAAGACACGCGTGCTGCTGCGACGACGACGCGGATGATGATGATGCCTGAGAAAGGATCAAGCGGCCTAGGCTGCGCCTTGGCTTGCCAAAAACTTGACCAGGCAACGCTGTGAGTCGTGTGGGTAGTGTAGTGGGTGGAAGGTGAGAAGGGACGAAGTTTCAGACGAAAGCAGACTAGCAGCATGATCGCGATCGAACGAGGAGGACGAGCGACGACGAGGCAAAGGAAGTAAGCAAATGCGTTTGTTCTTCAGGAAGTGTAATGCCACCGACTCTCATGACGCTGGTGCCACACGATGCCTCATCATCGTTCTGTGAATCGATACGGCCCAGCGGGGGTCGTTTGCAGACGCAGCCGCCGCCTGCAAGGCAAGGGAAAAAAAAGAGGAGCAAGCAACCCAGACGAAGACGATCCTAGGGCTGCAGAAAATATGATGACGGCTCGCGACCCCGATTTTTGAAACGAGAGAACTTCAGCCGTTGGTCGAACGAAGTCCCTCAAGCTACTGTCTGTCTCGACGAGAGAACGAAACTCCTTCCCCCTGCCCTTGCTTCCTTCGTCCTCTTGGCTCACGGTCACTCCCTTGTCTTCGTGTGCGTGGGGCCAAGGTGCATACCACACGTCGTGGGCTTGCCTGGCGTGGCCAAGGGTCGCCGTGTTTGGCCCATCTTGCCCTACACGACGACGCCTCCCCACTCAACGCATTCTCGCTGTCGGGCGTGGCGTGGATCGCAACCACACGACCAGTAGACCCTTCCTTCTCCTTCTCCTGCTTGTTTGGGTGCCTGTGACCACCGCACGTCCTCACCGCCCTCCCTTCCCTGCCCCACACACAGGCTCTCACAAACACCCAGTGTCCGTGTCGCTCGTTCTCCCACCGCAGACCTCTTCCGCCGTCCTTTTTTTGCGTCGCCTTCTCTCCCTCGGGAAGGAAACCCAAGAAAAAGACCTAAGAACTTGTCTGTCAGCCCAGCAACCCACTCAGGAGTTTTGCTAGACACAATCGCCTCGTGCCACTGCTGTGAAAGTCCCTCCTTTCACTTCTAGTCCACTTCGCCGCTTGTATTTGCCAAAGGTACGTCCGTCAACGGGTGGGAAGGGGGGAGGGATGGGAGAGCTCTCGGGTGAAAATGGAAGAAAGGAGAGGAAAGGCGGCCAGGACGCGCCTGACCATACCATTGCCATTGGCGGGCGCGGAATAGAGAGACCATACAGCGCCCTTGGTATTTGTGTGGTGCGGTCCTGGTGAGCAAGGATACTTGGACATCTTTCGTGTCCACCGGGCACGTCGGCCGTCTGTTTGGGTTTTCCGCCAATCCACCCCACCCACACGTACTCGACCCAACCAGCACGTGTGCACACACTCACATCCCACCCATCTCCACACACACACACATACACAGCCCCGCCTTTTTTCCAGTTCAGCCTCCCCCCACCACCTAATTTTCAACCATGACGACCCGTCCCGAAGGCGAGTCCATTGCTGTGATCGGCGCCAGCATCGTGCTGCCCGCCAACATCAACTCCCGCGAGAAGTTCTTCCAGATCATCAAGGAGAAGAACCAGGTGTCTGTGGACACGGTGGCGGCCCGGCGCTACCATGCCTCGGACATTGACGAGTCCGACGCCGGCCACCCTTGGAAGCTCAAGTCCAAGTACTCCATGGTCTTTACCGAGGAGGAGGTACGTGTGTGTCCTTTGTTTCTTCCCTTCTTTTTGTCTCTTGCTTTGTTGTAAAGAAAAAATGGTTCATTCAATTCAATCTAAAACTCACTTCTCTCCCCACCCTACCCATCCTACCCCACCACCCCATCCACCGCACAGCTGGGCTGCTATGACTCCCACCTGTTCAACATCCAGGGCAAGGTCTCCCGCAACATGCACCTGCAGCAGCTCGGCATCCTGCAGTCTGCGTTCGAGGGCCTGGAGGACGCCGGCATCCCCCTGCACGAGATCTACCGCACCCGCACGGGCGTGTTCGTGGCCGCTTACACGGCCTTCCTGCCCGCCTGCGACGGCCCCGACGAGACCCTGCTGCGTGGGCAGATCATGTCTTCCCTGGCCGATCAGGTCTCCTACTTCCTGGGGACGTACGGGCCCTCCATCACCCTGGAGACGGCCTGCTCGTCCTCCCTCGTGGCAATCGCCATGGCCGTGGCCTCCCTGCAGCAGGGGGACTGCGACACGGCGCTGGTGACGGGCCTGAACTACCTGAACGAGAAGGACTTCCACCTCTCCCTCCAGGCGTGCGGCGTCATGGTTCAAGGCCCCACCTCCCATCCCTTTGACGAGGATGGCGCCAAGGGCTACATCCGCGGGGAGGGCATGGGCACCATCGTCCTCCGCCGCCTGGCCGACGCCGAGCAGCGTGGGGACCGAATCCTGTGCAAGGTCTTGCGGGCTATCGCCGCCTCGGCCGGCCCTTCGGACAACGCGCTTGAGGGCCCTGGCCGCGTCTACGAGCAGCCCTGCCCCTATGGGATGCGCGAGATGTTTAGTCGCGTGTACAAGTGCGCTGGTGTGCCCCTGGGCAAGCTCCACTACATGGAGTGCCACGCCACGGGCACGGCGGTGGGCGACGTGATTGAGCTGCAGGCTATTGGGGACGTGTTCGGTGACTCCCACGACCTGAAGGCCAACCCCCTGCGTATCGCCTCGGTCAAGTCCAACATCGGCCACGCCGAGGTGGCGGCCGGCATCTTCTCCGTGATCAAGATCGTGCAGATGATGAAGCACCGCACCTTCTTGCCCTCCGCCGGTGTCACCTGCCCCCGCAAGGACTTCGAGTGGATCAAGAACAACATGGTGGTGCAACAGGAGCTGGAACCCTTCCCCGACAACGAGCCCGTGACGGTGGGCGTGAACTCCTTCGGCATCGGTGGCGCCTACGGCCACGTGGTCATGCAGGAGTACAAGCGCCCCGTTGCCGTGCGCCGCAACCTCCTGACCTCGGCTTCCTCCGTGGGGGCCCTGGCCGTGGAGGAGGCGGCGGCCAAGGGCCTGGTCTTCCCCCTCTCGGCGGTGAGCATGCCCCACCTCCAGCTCTTCGCGGACCGCATGGCCACCTACATCAAGGAGCGCGGGCCGGCCGTCAGCCTCAAGGACCTGTGCGCCACCATGTGGATTCACCGCTCCCGCTTCCAGTACCGCAAGTCCTTCGTGGCCTCCACCACCGAGGAGCTTGCGGACAAGCTGGCCGCGTTTGCCACCTCCGGCAGCGTGGACCCCTCGGGGGAGGGCCGCAAGATGCAGGTCGCCTACGTCTTTACGGGCCAGGGCTCCCAGTGGCCGGGTGTGGGCAAGTCCCTGATGGCTTTCCCCGTCTACCGCAAAGCGGTCAAGGCGGCGGACAAGCTGTTCAAGGCCAAGTCCGGCTGGTCCATCCTGGAGAAGATCGACACCCTGACGGCGGATGAGATGCGTGACACCCTGTACGCGCAGCCCATCTCCTTCCTGGTGCAGGTCGGCCTCTTTGAGCTCCTCAAGTTCTTCAAGGTCTTCCCCGACGTGGTGGTGGGCCACTCGGCGGGTGAGGTGGCGGCGGCCTACGCTTCCGGTCTGCTCACCTTGGAGGAGGCCTGCGAGGTGGTGTTCCACCGCTCCGCGGAGCAGCAGAAGATGGCGGGCTGTGGCCGCCTGATGGCCATTGGCCTGAGCGAGGAGAAGATCCAGGACATCATCCGCGGCATGGCCGACGTGGAGATTGCCTGCGTCAACTCTCCTGAGTCCGTGGTCCTGGCTTCGTCCGAGGAGCGCCTCAAGGAGGTGGCGGACCTCCTGCCCGAGGGCACGGCCAAGGCGATGGTGCCCGGGAACATCGCCTTCCACTCTTCCCGCGTGGAGCCCATCCTGCCGGCCATGAAGGCGCGCTTGGCCTTCTTGGACAAGCGCCCCAAGTCTTGGGGGCTGCCGTACATCTCTGCCGTCACCGGCAAGCTCGAGTCCAACCTGGACTCGAACTACTGGGTGGAGAACGTGCGTCGCCCCGTGCTCTTCCAGAAGGCCATCGAGACCATCTTCTCCCAGGACACGTGCCCCGACGTGGTCATTGAGATCGGCCCGCACAAGACCCTCTGCTCCCCCATCGCCCAGGTCCTGAGCGCCATGGGCAAGTCCGCGGCTGTGCTCTGCCCGCTCAAGAAGAACGACACCTGCTCCCTACGTTTCCTGGAGGCGCTGGGCCAGGTGTTCGAGAAGGGGATCACGGTGGACTGCAAGGCCTGGTACCAGGAACTGGGCTACGACTTTGAGGAGGACATGCCCAAGCACCCCTTCATCAAGAAGCGCCTGCACGAGCTGCACCCCGTCCTCAAGAACGACATGCGCAACGGCGTCTACACGGAGGGCCCCGTGGCCGGCACCCAGAAGTTCTTCGACGGCGCCTTTGTCACCGAGGCCTCCGACCGGACCTACAAGCACATGTGCGACCACAAGATGGGGGGCTCCGCCATTTTCCCCGGCATGTTCTGGGTGGAGATGGTCCTGGAGGCCGTCAAGGGCGCGCCTATCACCCTCACCAACGTCGAGTTCAAATCCATGCTCAAGATCCCCGCGGCCAGTTCCGGCGAGAACCCCGCGTTGATTGCCCTGAACTTCACCGAGGAGCAGGACGGCGTGCGTTCTTTCGTGGTGCGCTCCTGCCCGTCGCGTGAGAAGTGGGACGAGGACCCAGTGCTGGTGGAGCACTGCACGGGCAAGGTCGTCAAGGCCGAGCTCTTGAACGAGGATGGGAGCCTGCGCGAGGGCTTCAAGCCCGAGGCCTACGGTTTGCTGGCGGAGCTGGACCTGAAGGACATTGGGAAGAGCGGCCTGGACGAGCTGATCACCCGCCACTCCCAGTGCGAGCACGCCAGCACCGAGAACTTCTATGGCACCCACTGCGTGGAGGGCCAGATGGAGTACTTGGAGACCTTCCAGCTGGTGGAGAGCGTGCACGTGGACCCCAAGACCATGAGCATCCTCGGCAAGCTCAATTACGACAACGCCGCCTGGGAGAAGTCCGGCGGGGTCTTCGGCGTGCAGCTCCTGGACGCCATCCTGCACCAGACGCTCATCCTGGCCACGCACTCGGCCATCTACTACGCCGGTGGCTTTGATGCCTGCCATTTCATCCGCACGCCCGCCACCAAGGAGCTGTACGTCCACTTTACCCTGGACAAGTACCGCCTCCAGATCGGCCGCAAGAAGAAGGTCGGTGACTTCGCCCTCTACGACGGCACCGGCCAGCTGGTGCTGTACATGCAGGGCTTCTTCACGGTCTTTGGCTCCTTCACGGACAACTACAAGCTCTGCGACCTGCTCTGGCAGCCCTTCGAGGCGCCTGCCCTGCCCACGGAGAAGGCCCTCCATGCCCACAGCTTGGAGGCCCTGACCCACACGGCGGAGTGGACGGCCGCCGACAACGAGCGTCTGACCTCTTGGTTGGTGGAGAAGCTCCGTTCCAACGGCGCTTTGGAGGTGCCTGCGCCTGTCGCGGAGGCGGATGCCGCCAAGGCCAAGAAGGGGAAGGGGAAGGAGGTCGTGCCTTTGGTCCGCAAGGTGTTGGAGGCCCTGGAGGCGCGCATGTCCGAGATCCAGGACTCGGCCAGCAAGGGCAAGGAGGCGGTCCTGCCCAAGGTGGCCAAGCTCGACGAGCGGGCGGAGGAGCTGGTCAAGGCGCTGACGTTCAAGATCCAGGAGAAGAAGAAGGCCGCCGCTGTCGCCGAGGACGAGGAGGAGGCTGAGCTCCTGGAGCTGTCCGCGGACGAGATGAAGGACCTGGTGGCGGCGTCCATCCAGCACTCTGCCGAGACGGCTGCCGTGGCCGCCGCGCTCAAGGCCCAGGCCGAGGCGCAGCAGAAGGTGTTGGGGCACAACTACGTGTTCCGCGTCTTTGAGATTGCCCAGGAGGCGACGGAGACGGTGGTGGAGGCCCTGTCTCGCTTGGACCTGCCCGCGCACGTCACCATCGAGTACTTCGTTGGCTCCCACAACGCGGGCCTGCTCAAGTCCCTGGCCACCAAGGTGAACCGTCGGGCGACCAACCTCCGCCTGCGCCGTGTGCTGATCAATGACACGCTCTTCAACGAGCTCAAGGACATCACCTTTGAGGCCGTGGTCTTCGACGAGTGGACCCGTTCCGGTGCCTCTGCCTACGCCGAGGGCAAGTCCGAGAGCGCCGCCGCCAATGCCCTGGAGTCCCTGAGCAGCTTCATGCAGCCCGGGGCCCCAGTGTACGTGCGTGGCCTCAACGACGTGCCTCTGTGGACGGCCCTCACCTCCTTGGTGTCGGCCACGCCCCTGCCCCTGGTGAACGCCCTCACGGCCGAGGACGCGCTGGCTGACTGGATCAGCCAGTTCCTGGCCCAGGGCAAGGTCTCCACCGTCAAGGTTGGGACTGGCTCGCTCTTCATGGGGCAGCAGGGCTCTACCGTGGCTGCGGCGCCCGCGCGTTACCTGCTAGTGGTGGACAAGCAGGCCGAGGGGGAGGAGCTGCTCAAGCTCATGAAGGCGCGCAACCCCGTTGCCGAGGCCGAGATCCTCCTGGTGGGAGAGACTGGCAAGCTGACGGATGCTTCCACCGCGGACGACTACGCCGCGCTCATCACCGAGCTCCTGGCCCCTAAGAAGGTCGAGGAGGTCGCGGAGGACGCTGCTGCTGCTGCTGCTGCTGCCCCTGCCGAGGAGGCGACGGAGGAGAAGGGCACGCCCTTCAAGGGTGTCGTCTTCTCTGCTGGCCTCAGCGACACGAGCGTGATTGGTGATGTGGGCTTCAGCCGTCTGCTCAAGCTGGGCCAGGGCCTGCTCAAGAACGGGGACTTGCTCAAGACCCTCCGCAGCAACGAGCTCGCCGAGCCCGCCAGCTTGTGGGTCGTGACCAAGGGCGCCTACGTCGGGGAGCTCAGCCCTGCCCAGGGCACGGTGCAGGGCATGGCTACGGTGCTGTGCGGCGAACTGCACGACATGATCACCAAGCACGTGGATGTGGCCACGAGCAACGGCAAGGACTTGGGGGCGCTGGTGGACCTGGTGCTGGCGGATGCGCGCGAGAAGACCTACACCGTCGTCAAGGGGGTGGCCCAGGTGGCTCGCTTCAACGCCATCGACAAGTCCACGGCCCGCGCCCTGCAGGTGAAGGCCACGGACAAGCTCAGCTACTTCGCGGACATCAAGTCGGCCGCCTCGGTGCCCGGCGAGATCTCCGTGACCTTCCAGCTGCGCGACGTGCCCGCGCCCAAGGACAACGAGGTCCAGATCGACATCCACGCCGCGGCGCTCAACTTCCGTGACGTGATGATTGCCCTGTCCCTCCTGCCCGAGAAGTCCTACGAGCGCTCCTACTACGGCCGCAACCTGGGCCTGGAGGCCGCGGGTGTCGTCTCGGCCGTGGGCAAGGACGTGAAGGACCTCAAGATTGGGGACCGTGTCATGACCGGCGAGCCCTGCTGCTTCGCCAACCGGCTCAATGCCCCCGCTGCCCGCGTGGTCAAGCTGGACGAGCGCGTGCCGTTCGAGGACGCCGCGTCTCTGCAGTCGGTGTACAACACGTCTCACCACGCCATGATCAACCTGGCCCGCATCCGCAAGGGCGAGTCGATCCTCATCCACTCAGCGGCGGGCGGAATCGGGCACGCCGCCATCTCCATTGCCAAGCACGTGGGTGCCATCATCTACGCCACAGCCGGCTCGGACGAGAAGCGGCAGCTGGTCAAGGACATGGGCGTGGACTTTGTCTACAACTCCCGCAACGTGAGCTGGTTCGATGACCTGATGCGCGACACCAAGGGGCAGGGTGTGGACGTGGTCCTCAACTCGCTGGCCGGCAAGCACCAGCGCCTGGGCGTGCAGGCCTTGCGCTCCTCGGGCCGCTTCCTGGAGATCGGCAAGATGGACATCTTCGACAACAACGGGCTGCCCCTGCTGGCGTTCCGTAAGAACATCTCCTTCTTCGCAATCGACATGGACCGGTTGGCCCTGGACGACCCCGCGCAGACAGCCGAGATCGGGCGGGAGGTGGGCCGGCACTTCATGGAGGGGCACTACCACAAGCTGCCTATCGAGTCCTTCCCCATGGACAAGATGCGCGAGGCCCTGGAGTTCATGAAGACGGGCAAGCACGTGGGCAAGGTGGTGCTGACCAACTACCTCAAGGACGAGAAGACGGGCAAGCTCAACCCTTGCTCCGTGACGGTGGAGAAGCCCCAGAACATCTTCCACGCCAACGCCACCTACCTGGTCACGGGTGGTGCGGGCGGCTTCGGCTCCAAGCTGGTGCGCTACGCGTACTATAACGGGGCCCGCAGCTTCCTCATCACCACCCGCTCCGCCGACACGGAGAAGGTGCGCGCCATGTTCCGGGACATCCTGGACGACCCCGCCGTCAAGATGGAGGTCATGACCATCGACACTGCCAGCGAGGAGGAGATGAAGAAGCTCACGGACCGCGCCCACAAGATTTCCCCTCCCGTCAAGTCCATCTTCCACGTGGCCGGCGTGAGCGTGGACATCGTCCTGCCCGAGATGAAGCCCGAGGACTTCTATGAGGTCGCCAACTGCAAGGCCTTGGGCGCCTGGCTCCTGCACAAGGAGACGCTGGACCTGCCCATCGAGAACTTCGTGGTGGTCTCTTCCATTGCCTCCCTCATCGGCGGCCTGGGCATGTCTTCCTACGCCTCCTCCAATGCCTATCTGGACGCCTTGATGCGCACCCGTCGCTCCAAGGGCCTGCCTGGCGCGGCCTTCAACATGTCCTCGCTCTCGGACGTGGGCATCCTGGCCAACAACCTGGCCGCGCGCAAGTTCCAGCTGAAGATGGGCGTGGAGTACATCACCTCCTTCCGTGCCTTGCAGGAGCTGGAGATGGGGTTGGTGGCGGGCATGAACCCCATCATCACCATGTTCTTCAAGGAGAAGACCCGCACCATGTTCCCCTTCCAGGCGCCTTGGTCCCACCAGCTGGGCGAGGCCCTGACCCTGGGTGCCGTGGCGGCCAAGGGCGACTTCATGACCACCAAGGAGATCGCGGCTTTCCTGTCCGAGGAGATCAAGGAGATCACGGGCGCGGCCGAGGTGCTGGTCACGTCTCAGCTGGTGACGCTGGGCCTGGACTCGTTCGGGTTCGTGGAGCTGGGCGGGCGCATCAAGAAGCACTTCGGCATTGAGGTGAGCTCGGTGAAGATGAGCCCCGACAACACCCTGGAGGACGTGTCCAAGATCATCTACAAGCTGCAGTCCCGCGGCTCCAGCGACAAGAAGGGCGGGGAGGGCGGGGCCGAGGGCGAGAACTCGGACGAGATGGTGGTGCTCCACAACAAGGCCGAGATGAACAGCATGATTGCCACGCTCTTCGAGGAAGACGACGCCACCGTCCCCACCAAGAGCTTCCAGCTCAGCTCTTTGAGCTCGGGGGCCAAGCTGCTCTTCGGCGCCACGGGCTTGACGGGCGCGCATCTCCTGCGCTACCTCATCAAGGCTGGCGTGCCCAAGGTCTTCTGCGTCGTGCGTGGCTCCACCGCCCAGGGTGGCCTCGCCCGTATTGAGAAGGCCATGCGCCTGCTCAAGATCTGGAAGCCCTGCTTCGCGGCCAGCATCGTCGCCATCCCCGGTGACATGGCCTCCCCCAACTTCGGCCTCAAGCCCGAGACCTACTCCCGCCTGGTGCATGAGGTGGACACGATCGTACATGCCGGCGGCTCCCGCAAGTGGCACATGGACACCGAGTCCGTGGCATGCAACATCTCCGGGCTCATGAACGTCATCACCCTGGCCCGCAAGAGCAACGCCAGTGTGCACTACGTTTCCTCCGGCTGGCTGGACGCGGAGGAGGCGGCCAC
This sequence comes from Nannochloropsis limnetica, assembly GCA_001614225.1. NCBI lineage: Eukaryota > Eustigmatophyceae > Eustigmatales > Monodopsidaceae > Nannochloropsis > Nannochloropsis limnetica. The sequence goes on along the minus strand of AFGL01000755.1, from coordinate 6,431 downwards.
GGACAAGGACCGCGAGATCCTCCGCGGCATGCCCTACGTGCAGATCAAGCGCCGCGCCGAGGACATCCTGCACTTCGCGGCCCGGCATTACAAGCTGGCCTGCTTTGCCCATCGTATCCCGCTCATTTCCGTCAACACCAAGGGCGGCTTCACGGGTGACTTCATTGCCTTCTCGGTCATGCAGTCCCTGTACGAGTGCCACATGATGCCCAAGGAGATGTGCGAGAAGAGCTGCTACCCCATCATGCCCGCCGACCTGGCCGCCAAGTACATCGTCCGGCAGATGAGCCGCGCCCCCCGCAAGACCAACGGCAGCGCCCTGCTCTACTCGGCCGCGGCCTTCTCCGAGATCGTCTCAACGCAGAAGCTGGCTGAGTGGGTGGAGGAGCTCAAGGGCATCAAGATCGACCGCACGGCGTCCATGGACCAGGTCCACGACTACTACGCCAAGCGGCTGGTCGACGAGGTGCAGGACATGCAGGCCTCTTTCACGGACTTCTTGGCTGCCCTGGGCCGAGCCTCGGAGCGCTTGCGTCTGCAGGTGCGCCGGGAGTCGTCGGTGCGGCATTTGGTGGATAAGGCCCTGTACTACAACCCCAAGGTGCTGCCGTCGGAACTCCTGAAGGAGTACATCAAGAACCACCCGGAGGTGTTGCTGATGGAGCAGGCCTGGTTCGCGGACGAGGAGGAGGAGGAGGCAGAGGCCGAGGCGGCGGCAGTGGAGGAGACGGCCGCGCCGACGCCTTTGGGGCCGAAGCACGCACCAACGAGCCAGATCGAGGAGGTGATGCTCCCCGCCGAGGCTCTCTCAGCGCAGCCTTAGAAGCTGCCTGGGAGTGAGTGTGGTGTGTGTGTGTGTGTTAGGGCGAGAAGGAGAGAGAGAGAGAGATTGAGAAAGGGGAATATGTTAGTTATTCGCATGTAATAAGAGCCAAGAGATTAGAGAGCGCCGCCTGGAAAAGAGGATGGGGAAGAGAGAAGGCGCATATCTTTATCTATCCGTTTTTAATTATTTTTGTCCTACTTATTTTCATTTTCAGCTTGGTGATGGATGACCCGTGTTTGTTGTAAAGTAGTACTTTTTATCATACACATCCAAAAGGCATTTAACGGAGAAAGAGGGACGTGGGGAGAGAGAGAGAGATAGAGAGAGAGCAGAAGAGGGAGAGAGACCACTGGGGACAGTTTCTCGCTGCAAGCAAAGTGTAGTATGACGCGGCAGTCCTTAATTAGGCCGGGAGGGAGGGGAAGAAGAGAAAAGAGAAGAGAGGGAATATATACGTGTGAACGAATCAGGGAAATGGAAGTAATAGGGTTTATATAGGGGTCTTGTTGTTTAGGGGAACAGTGAGTCAGCCGCAGGCTCAGAAGCAAAACAGGGAACAAACAAATTGAGGATAAGGGAGGGGGGGACATTCCATCCACCCCCTAGGGAGAGATGGAGGAGGAGGTGGAACCTGAGCAAACCGCCAGCAGGAATCTTTACACTAATACCGCACGGCCGGGCCGCGCCAGGAAATGAGAGAGAGACAGGGGAAGAAAGAGAAGCGACCGATCGAGAAGAAGAGAAGAGCAAGAAGAAAAACGGAGCCTCGGAAGGGTCAAAAGCCAAAGAGGACGGGAAGATTGAGAGATGGAAGAGGGGCAGCAAGTGGTTGAGGGACCATGCGCCGCTTCTCTTTCCACCTCCCACCCTTTCTCCCAAGCCAGCCACCTGGAAGAATTGATGAGAGACAAGAAGAAGAAGAAAGAAAGACAGCTCCACACAAAAACAAACCAAGCCTCGCACTCGCTTTGATTTTGATTTGCTTGAATCTCTTTTTGTTTTCTTCTTTTTTTCTTCTAAAGGGCATGGTTGTGTTAATAGATATCACGCACAAGACAAAAAATAAACCGCCCTTGGCCGCCTCTCGCCTAGGGAAAGAACGAAGCACGTGAGGCACAAGAAGAAGCAGGCAGGTGCCATCTTGGTCCTCCGTGTCTTTTGCTCTTGTCCCAGCTCCTGCAGGGGCACTCACTCACTCGCACAAATAGGTATTGATTGGGTGATACACACACACCTAACGACTACAATCCCTCCCTCGTCCTCCTCCTCCTCTGCCTCGCTCTTTCTACTATGGTTTTTGGTTTGTTTGAATGTTTGGGGGTGTTTGCGCTTGTCGAGACGTGACGAAAGACAGCTGCAGCCCGAGTCGCACGCTCCGCCCGAGTCGCACGCCCACTACTCTCTCTCACATATTTTGTTTCAGGCTCTCCTCCTCTCACTTCCTTCTCCCACCCTTCCCTCCCCTCCTTCCCTCCCCCAACTTAAACCAACCCCGGCATCGGGAAACCCTTGGCAAACTCATTCACCTGCGCCTTCAACGCCTTGACCTCCTCATCCTCCAAGACAGCCTTGGTAAAATCCACCAACTTCGGCCCGGAGGCCGCCTGGATCCTCAAGGCAATCTTCACCGCCTGGTCCAAAAACTCAGCCACCTTCTCAAAGTCCGCCTCCTTAAACCCACGGCTCGTCAAGGCCGGCGCCCCAATACGGACCCCGCCGGGGGTCAAGGCACTCCGGTCGCCGACGACGGCGTTCTTGTTCAGGGTGATATTGAGGATGTCGCAGAGCTTCTCCATCTTACTCCCCGTGACCGCCTGAGGACGCAAGTCCCAAAGCACCAAGTGGTTCACCGTCCCGCCGGTCGCCATTTTGTAGCCCTTGTCCGTGAGGGCCTTGGCGATGGCCTGCGCGTTCTTCTTGACCTGGATGGCGTACTCCTTGAACTCGGGGGACATGACCTCCTTCAGCTGCGTGGCCACCCCAGCAATCTGGTGCTCGTGGGGCCCACCCTGCAGAGCGGGGAAGACAGCCTGGTTGATGCGCCCCTCGAAGTTGCGGTCGTCCTTGCGGAAGAAGATGAGGCCGGCACGGGGGCCACGGAGGGACTTGTGGGTGGTGGTGGTGACGACGTCGGCGAACTCGAAGGGGTCCGCGGCCTCTTGCGTGGCGACAAGGCCGGAGATGTGCGCCATGTCCACCATCATCAACGAGCCGTTCGCGTCGGCAATGGAACGGATGCGGGCATAGTCCCACTCACGGGGGTAGGCCGAGCCACCCGAGATGATCATGGCGGGCTTGAACAGGGCGGCGTTGGTCTCCATCTGGTCGTAGTCGATCAGGCCCGTGTCAGGGTGCACGCGGTAGGGCAACGACTCAAAGTAGATGCTCGTCGCCGAGACAGCCTTACGGGTGCCCTCCGCCTTGTTGTACGTGTAGAACCCGTGGGTCAAGTGCCCTCCACTGGGCAAATCCAACCCCATAATACGATCATGGGGGCGGAGCAGAGCAGTGTAAACCGCGAAGTTGGCCGGGCTGCCCGAATAAGGCTGGACGTTCACCCCCCACTTCTCCGGGTCCAAACGGTAGGCTTGCAAGGCCCGGTCGCGGCACAAGTTCTCCACCTGGTCCACCACTTCGTTGCCGCCGTAGTAACGGGCGCCGGGGAGGCCTTCGGCGTACTGGTTGGGAGGGAAGGAGGGAGGGAGGGAGGGAGGAAAGGGTTGAGCGACTGGTGACAACGAGTGGGACGATAGGGATTATGGACGCACAAGAGACAGGAGAGGAAAATTGTATAAAAACGAATGTGGTAGATCCGGCGGCGCATAAAGAGAAACGCCCTGCCCAGCAGCAGGAGCAACCACCTTTATCTCTCTCCTTCTCAAGGAACACAACCGAATCAATCACAACAGACTTTTGCTGCTTACCTTGTTGGTGAGCACGGAGCCCAAGCACTCCATGACGGCCGCGGAGGTGAAGTTCTCCGAGGCGATCAGCTCCAGGGAGGTGAGCTGACGATTCTTCTCCTGTGAAGGGCGAGGATGGGGAAAGGAAGGGGGAACGAGAAGAATGAGTACACGAGTCGCGGCCATGGACGGAGATGAGAGAGATGGAGCACTTGTCAAAGCGAGCACACACACAGAGACATACACACGTCTTCCGAGGGAAGAGCGACTGCGCCAGCAACCAGGCTGGCGCATGCAAGTCCAAGCACTCATCACACGGGGGAGAGACACACGACAAGAGCCACCCACCCCTCCCTCCCCCTCCCTTCCTTACCTTCTGGATGAGCTCATAGAGCACGGGGTCGTGCTCCTTGAGCGACTTGTTCTGGGCAAGTGACATCGTCCTGGGCGGGCGCGGTGGCGGCGGCGGCGGAGGAAGAGTGCTAGTAGTGTTGTGTGTGAGGTGGTTTGGGAAGAGATGAGACAGACGAACAGGTAGATGATGATGCATGACCTCATCACGTGGCACACACAACGCCTTGTCATGATGGAAGCGCCCGGGCTTGTGCCGCCGCGCCTGAGGCGCTAAATTGCGGCCTAGTCCTTGCCTGTTCTGCTTCCCTGGACGCACGCGCTGCTGCGAGAACAACTAAGAGCAAGCAGGCAAGGCAAGGAGACGAATAATCGCCGGTGGCGGTGGTATCCTTGAGCAAGTAAAAGAAGTCGTGCTGAGGTGGTTGCATCAGTTGGGCAACGCTCGCAGACCAGCGCCTTACCCACGCCAGCTTTCAGCCACAAGGACATACCAATACACATTCACACATGTGCTTGCAAGGAAGAGGATTCTCTCCGCAGTGATGAGCATGAGCGAGCATTGGAAGTAGGGGACGACGCCATAAAAAAGTGGGGGGCGCGCTGATGTACTTCAACACCTTCAACAAGGGTGGGAGGTCGGCGTAAGAGTGTTAGTGCCTTTGCATCGGTCCTACCTTACTTCTGCCACTCCTAGTGTTGTGCCTCCAATTGTTCATGTGCTCCTCGCGGCCTGCAAACACCGGAATACATCGCATGATTTGCCTTCACACAAATTGAAGGAAAAGTACAAGAATATTGTCGTTGCGAGTAAGAATGGCCATCTGGCAGAACCAACGATTCACGACAGATGGATTCACAAAAACAAAACAAAAATGAAGCAGAAAAAAAGTTCCTCCAAAGCTGAGGCCGATCACACCATCGCGTTCCTCCCACCAAACATGCCTGTGCAGAGCGTTTGTTTTTGCTAAGGCGATTATCTGTGTCTCCAGGGAGGCCCGGCAATCATCATCCCTATGACCGTGGGAGGCTCGAATCGAGGAGGCTAGATTTCTCACCAACCAAGGCACTAAAAACAAAAGCAGAAGCACATTGATTGCTGGAGATGTGCGGGGAACACAGCGGTGTGGTTGCTGTGGCGAGCAGGGAGAACTTTATTTGCACTGCCTTTTTTTTGGGGCTCGAGAATCGTGGAAGAACCTGATCGTGTTTGGCCATTCTCACTCGCAACGACAGGGGATTGGCAATATGGTATGCAACTAGATTGGAAAAAGGAAAAAAAGATATGGAATGGGAAAGAAGACATTAAACACGTTGTCCCCTTCTCTCTATTGTTATTCACTTTCTTTATATCCTCTACTCTTTTGTTGGCTACCCATTCTGCTGCCTGCTGCTGCTGCTGCTGCTGTTTTCACTGTTGTCGCTTTTACCGGCAAGAGATCTCGGTCTCGGCTTGATGAAGGATAAATTCAAGAATCCAGCAAGGCATTTTAGCAAGGCGAATGTACGCAGACTCGGGGCGGAAAAGAATCGCAATTCTCTCTGGTGAGCCATCTACCCGTCTCCTTTTCAATGAACTCCAGTTCAGTTCTTTTGGCTCGCATTTTTCATCGATTCATTGCACCAAAAACGCATTTTAAAGCCGCGTCCGCGAAACTTGAAGCACCGAAGTGAGGCGATTGATGTATGCTGGTGTGCTCCCGAGTGCTTTGATCGTGGAGAAAACTCGTTGCGGCGGGCCCGGGGCAAGAAGCGTTTCTGACTTCAACCTCGTTTGCTTGATGCGACAAGACCCTTCGTTTGTTTGCACGAGTCAACCAAAACCGCGCCCCTCCCCCACCACTCTAAGCAGCTTACATCTCTCTCCATCTTCTTGCTTTTACGCACAGGGGGCTATCCTCGGGCAAGAGCCACTTCCCTTCACCCACTCCCCGACTGGCAGCGTCAACCTCCTGCCTTCATCTTCTCCAGCAGTCTCCTTTCCTCTCCTCTTCACTCCCGCATTCGAGCTGGTGCAGCAAAGCCAGCCTCCGCTCTACTCCCTTCGTCTGAGCGCTGCTACATCCATCCCTCCTATGCCCCTGCCCCTCTCCCTCCTTACAGCTGCTGTTGCTCCTGCTCGCGCCTTAGCTTCTCGTCACTTCCTTCTTCTCGTCGTCGTCCTCCTCCTCGTCTGCCTTTCCTCCCTCCCAGACGCCTTCGCCTTCCACTTCCCCTCGCCCCCTTCCTCCTCCTCCAGTACTACCTCGTCCTCACCCAGCGTCTCCTCCTTCTCCTCCTCCTTTGTATCATTGCCCATTACTGCAATGCCTGCCTCCCCACCCTCCTCCTCCTCCTCCTCCAGTCGCACA
>AFGL01000521.1:0-17498 GCA_001614225.1 Nannochloropsis limnetica | reverse complement strand
GAGGAGGAGGAGGAGGAGGAGGAAGGCGAGGCATGCATTGCTGCTTGGGATGTAGGTGGACTTGATGTCGGTGGTGGTGGCAGGCACAATGCTCGGAGGACGCCGGCCAAGCCTGCTCCCGTCAGGGGCCGCAACAAGATGGCGTTGAACCCCCTGGCAGCTGCTCGTTGGGTGTCGACCGTGTGGGGTGCCGCCATCAGGATCATGGGCACACGCAAACCAATATGCAACAGGTCTCCCACCAGTTCCTCCGCCGTAATGTCACGCAAGCCCGCGGAGAGGAAGACCGCGTCGTATGGCACGACCTGGGCGAGGGCCAAGGCTTCCAAGCCATCTCGCACCACGTCGAATGCCGCCACTAGTTCAGGGAACAAGCCGCCGCGCACTTCGTGCTCCAGCACCCGCCGGATCTCGCTCGCGCGCGCGACGTACGTATCGATGAAGAGGACACGTAGGAGGCGAGGAGGCTGGAAATGGAGTGGTGGTGGGGCCGTCTCTGTCTCAGGCTCTGACGGCTTCCGCGGTGGGTATGGGGAGGCTGCCGATGCTGGTGACGACGAGAGCAGTGGTGCTGATGGCCGCACCGGCGGTAGGGCGGACCCGCCACCCTCTTCCTGCGCCATGTGGCTGCCTGTTTGTGTGGGGAAGGGGCATTGTGAGCGCGTCTTGGGGTGTCCCAGGCAAGCAACAGGCCCATTGCGCTTGCGAAAGAACAAGTGATGAGATGATGCGAGGCAGGAAGGGAGGCTTTCAGGGGGCGTGTGCCTGGCCCCAATCCAAGCAGTAGAGGCAGCACGTCCACGGGCTTGATAGTAGAAGGGCGTGGATTGTCTGCCTGTGGTTGGGGCGGACGGGAGTGGTTAGAGCGTTTCGACAACACGCCGGGCCAGCGAGCAGGCTCGTCGATGATGAAGCGAGGAGTAGTGCGAGGGGTCTCGATTCCTTTCTGCTCCTATGTCCTTGTGTGTTTGCCAGATACCAAGGCCAATTCTCACCAAACCACGCATCCCATGGCAGCAACGCAATCGCACGGGCACGCCAACTGCCGAGTGCCATCAACCACCTCTCTCGTCCGCCCCCAGCCCCCCGCTAGTTCCGCATCGAATCAGATGGACAACGACAAGACCAATGGCGGCAGCACAGCCGCAGCAGCGGGAGAAGCAGGCTCGCCTTCCGAAGCCTCTGCTGCCACGGAGGGAGCGACGGCGGAAAGCCCCAGCAGAAGGGCGGAGAAGCAGACGGAGACGGAGGAGTCCCAATACGTGAATTTTGGTAAGTTCGTCCGAGAGGTCGTTAGGTGGGTATCGCGAAGAGTGAGGCATGAAAAAATGAAGGGGAAAGTGCGCGCTCAGGTTGCCAGAAACGCTGGCTTATTTTTATGTGTGTCGAGACAGGGCTTTGAATGTTGCGTCTTCCCCCTCCCCTTGGATCCGCTTGCCCTCCCTCTCGAGCATCACGAACGTCGACGTGTGAACTTACTCCTCCCCATACTACCACACAGGCTTGGAGCTATGGAACGAAAGACGGAAAGTATGGCAGAGCAAGGGCAAGAAACCAGAAGGGGCCGGTGCCAGCGCTGGCCCTCCTGCGGCAAGCACGCATCTTCCCAAGCGGTGAGTGAATTTTGTCCGCGGCCTAGCCGCTGTTGATTTTCTTCTTTAGTATATCGTCTCGTGGGCTGGCACAAATCATCGTTTCTCACCACATTTTCTTTACTTCGTTTTTCTTTGGTACCCCAGGGCGCGGTCGGTGGACGTGGACACGATCATCGAGAGCATTTTTTCGACCACGGGCGATGCACGTTTGCCTCAGCCAGTGCCCCTTTCACAGATGATCGATTTGCTCGTCGACTTTTGGGAGGTACGTTCTAATAAGGCGGATTAGGCGGGGGGGAGGAGAAATGAAAGAGAGAACATCTTTTTTTTGTTTACTCATTGGCATTTTTCCTTTTTCTCATCCTTTTTTTGCAGGCGGACGGGCTTTATGATTAATTTATGAAGGAGAGGAGTTGGAAAGGAGGAGGAGAGGAGCGACATGAACGTAGCGGGCAAGGGCGCCTGATATGAATTGCAAGGAAAGAAGGGGAAGGAACGGACGAGGGGGGATTGAGGGAAGGGACATGTAACTTGTAAAGGACGGCCAAAAATGTAAATAGTAAAACCGTGAAGCAGAGAAATTAGTGAGCGACCTTCGCGTTTCTTCATCAACCTCTTTCTTTCCGTTCTCACTTTTTTGGTTTTTCATTGCTCTCCCGCGATCACTTTTTCTTCTACCAAGCACACCCGCGCGATGCTTCCTTTAACCATCTTTCTTCTTCTCTTATTTTTTTTCATCCAACACATATGCAGGTACTAGACGCACACAAGACAAACAGTTATTACCTCTCCTTATCCCCTACCATAACCCACCACACACATGTATACCTTTAATTCGTTGACGCGGAAAGCCCTCTCATCCCACACACGCGGCCTAATTCTCCCCATCATTCTGCCGATTGCTTCAGGCCCCCATCTTGCCTTTAGGAAGAAAAGGCCGTGTCATCATAGATGCCAGGCAAAAGGATGTTGCACTTCTCCGCAATGCACTGCACAATCCCAGAACGGTACGAGTTCACACCCTTGCTCTGCAAAAACGCCCAAAACTTGTCGCAGTGCTCCACGCACGACACGGTATGCTCCCCGTCGTCCGGGCCCTTGAGCAACAGGTACTTGCCGAGGAGCTGGTAGGTGTTGGTGATCTTCTCGTTCGGGTCATCCCCCGACGCCAGGGCCTCGGCAGCCCTGGGGCCAATACCAGGCACCTCCGTCAGCTCCCCCGTGATGGGCGCCCGGATGAACTCGGCCAGCGCCTCCTCCTTCACGTTCGAGCGGCGGGGATCATAAGCTTGAGCCATCTTGCTTGAGGGGGTGGTGGTTGGAGAGGGTGTAAGGATGCGGAAGCGGCTGCTGCTGTGGTTGTGTGGGATGGGAAGAGAAGCGGGAAGGGGCGTGTGAGTGTCTGCCAGGAATGGATAGAGAAAGAGCTTGCTTGCTGCACACACAAGAGGGGTGTGAAGCGTAGTGTGGTGGGCTGGTTGTCATGGCGATGGCGATGGCGAAGAAGCAACAACCATCATAAGTTAGAAGAGAGCGGCAACCAAAAGCCACCACGGCCGCACACATGTACACCAGCGCCTGGACCTTCAAAGACGCATGCAAAGCATACCATTCAGGGTTCATAGAGGGCAACAGAAAGGAAGAAGCTCCCCTTTAGCTGCTTCTTTCGGTGAGGGCCTCATCAACTCGCCGATCGAGAAGACGGCAGTCTTCAACAACCGGCCACGGAAGTACGCGCCCGGTCTAGCTTTCCGCATTTCTAAGAAGGGATAGGGGGGTTCATAAACAAGGGCGCGAGGCGCCCGTGTCAGTATTTTTCCAAAGTAAACCTGAAGCAAGAGCGAAGAGAAAAGTAAAATGGTTGGTCACAAGGACCCCTCCTCCAGCTTTCCAACCTCCCCCCCCCTTTTCCTCCCCTCCTACTAAAAGTTTTCGTGTTCGTCGGCCTCATTCTTTCATTTGGGAGTGTTACGTGCTCAGTTTCCGAATATTTGTCATGATTGGTGGTACAATGAAATTGAAAAAGCAAAATGAAAAACAGTAAACCTACTGGTGCTATTACCCCCACCTGCCCTCCCTCTCCCTTCTCCCTCCTGCCCCGCCTTTTCCACCTCGCGGGCGAAAAAGATCCAGAGCCTACTAACCCCTCCTTTCTACAAAACCCCTCCTCCACCATTATCTACCGTGCTAATCCCTCCTCCAACCACTCCACCAACAAAGCCTGCACGCTTCGCACCGTCGCCAAAAATTGCTCCTGCGCAAACCTCCTCACAGGCGGCCCCAACGGATTCAACACATCCACCACCGCTGGGGGGTCCCTGAAAATATCCTGGGTCAACGGCGTGATATGCGTGCCCTTGATCGTCTCGAGCCTCACGTCCATCTTGACCAACGGACGTTTCATCCGCATGATTGAGCGGGATTCCTGCAGGACCTTCATCAAATTCTCGCTCTCATCGATCGAATCATTCTCAAACTGGACCAACAGCGTCCTGCGTGCCCGATACATCCTCCGACACACCTCCCTCGTATCATCCGGCGTCGGGGCAAACTCCCGCGCACCATCCGAAATCGACTGCAACAACGGTGGCAACTGATCCACGACCGAAAAAACCTGCTTCATCAAAGGCACCACCTCATTCCTCACCACCGACGGCGCAAGCCTACTAGCCGAGTAAGCCTCCACCACCTCCTCCACATTCTGCCTTAACCTCCCCAAAGATTGCCTCAGCGCCGTCCCTGGCCCCAGAGCCCCCCCCCCATCTGCAGCCAAGACAGGGGAGCCTCCAAGCAAACCATCATCACCCATCAAGGAGACTGACAGAGGCACCACCAACTCCTCAAACGCCGGAATCGCCTTTTGTACCTTTTGGTTATTGAACGAGATCAACGCATTGGCCAAACGGGGGGTATCAGGAAACAAGCAGGTAATCAACACATGCAGCAAGGAACCACATGAATGCCCAATCCCTACCACAGGCAAGGCCCCATACTCTTTCGCGAGGGGGATAGCCACCTTCTCGAACCGCTCCAAAACCATATCACACGTCTGCACGTAATCAAACGATAAATTATACGGCGTGGCCACCACCAGAAAACCCTTCTCCGCCAGCCCCGTCAACAAGTACCGATAAGTCAAATGAGGCGCCGCCCCCACGAAAGCCCCCCCCAAAAAATGCAACACGGCCTTAGGTGGGTTAGTAGCATGATCCGGCGGCCGCAACAAAAAGTTACCCCCCACCTCCTCCCACCGCCCCATCAAGCCCAATGTCTTCAAATCCAAAAAATCAGGTAGCTCCGGCTCAGGAAAAGGAAAGCCACCACCACTCGTCCCAGCCCCCCCAGCAGCACCCGCAAAAGGGTTGGGAAAAGGTGAGTTGCCGCCCGCAGCTCCGACTTCTGATGCTGCTGCTGCTTCCTCCGCCTTGCTGCTGGTGCTACCGCTGCTGCTCCGTCGTCCTCCCCCCAGCTGGGCGCGCAGCCGGTCGGCGTCTGCCTGGCGTTCTGCCGTGTCTTGCCTCTCCTGCTCCTCCTGCGCCCGCAATAGCTGGGCTGTGTTCTCCACCTTGTCAAGCTCCGATAGCGCCATCCTCAGACCTGTCTCGCTCCGGTAAAGCTCCTCCCTGGCCGTGTACCTGTTTAAGAGTAAGAGTAGAAGAGGGTAGGGGAAGGGAGGAGAGGGGAGGGTAAGAGATTGAAGTTTGCCGGCAGTCATTTCTAGTGTACACACATGACAAGAACAGGGCGAACGATACCCCTCCTCTACCCTCCTGGTTTTCCAACACACTCATTCCTACCTCTCTGCCATCTCTCGCATAATGGTGGCGTATCTCTTGGACTCCTCTTCCTCTTCCTCCTCTTCCTCCCCTCCTTCCCCACCCCGGCCACTGCCTCTTTGTTGTGTTGAGGGACCGTCTCTTAATGCTAACCTGTCCAGCCGCCGGTGCTTGTTGTTGGAGAGAAAGGACGAGGAGGAGGAGAAGGACGAGGAGGGATGTCTTGGCCGCATGCCGCCTAGGAAGGCAGCAGCGCTTGTTGAGGTTGCGTGGCGGCGGCCTCCTCCCCTGGAGGCTTCCGCAAGGGGACAGGCCAGGAGCAGCAAACTACCCGCCATTGCTGCCAATGCCATCGCTGCCTTCATACCCCCGTACGGGCGGTGCGGACGGTGACTGGCAGGTCCGAGTCCGGGTGGTGAGCGTGCCTCCTGCCGCAGCTCCTCCTCCACCTCAGGATGTGTTGAGGCTGATGATGATCTTGGTGCCCTTATTGGCGTCTCCATGGCTAGCTTTGCAGCTTGAATGGCCCGTCAACGATAAACTGGCCGTGCCTGTGAGGGTGGGAGGGTGAAGGTGGGATGTGAGAATGGGAATGCAAGCAGAAAGTTGTCCAAAAGGCTCTGGAAGTGTTGCTGACTTGGCGCTCCTCGATCGCTGATGATGAGACGATGACGATTGTTGCTTCTGCAAACTTTGCCAACCATTTGCACACAACACCGCACCCTATCCATTAAACCACAGGCACGCTGACAACAAGGAGGAGCGTCTTGCCCTGTTGCCCCGCGTCTGCCTGCGCTACCTCGTCCTTGTGGTCCAGCTTCCCTCTCCGTCCCAGCCTGCCTCCCTCTCCTCGCACCCCGCACTCAATCACCCGCACCAGCCCCACCCGAAGACAACGACAACAACAACATGGCCTCGAACAACCCCAGTCCGCGGTGGCTGGAGGAGGAAGCGACAAAGGCCTTGATGGACCCTGCGGAAGCGTTGGAAGAAGGAGGCGCCCACGAGGCCCATGCCCATGATGCCACCGCGGCAGCAGCAGCAGGTGCAAGAGCGACACCGCCCCCCATCAAAGCGGGTTCGGGACGCAAGAAGCAGACACGGCGGGCAGCAGGGCGAGCGAGCCCCCAGCAGGCTGAGGAGGAGGACGAGCGGGCGGAGCGAAAGCGCCGCATCACGAAACCTTTTTTTGCCATTCTCAGCACGATTATCGTGTTGCTGAGCTTGGTAAGCGTCGCCTATAACCTTTACTTGATCATTGAGAAGGACGGCACCACCTCCTCGATCCTCCCGCGTGTGTACCGTGGTTTTGCTATTGTGCTCGCTGCCGCGGCCATCTTGACCGAGGCAAGTGTGAAGTGGTGGAAGAAGCTCTGCCCCGTCCTTTCCTACCTCTTTGTCCGTGGATTTTTTTATTGCCTGATTGCCGTTTTGAGTCTGGAGGACTTCAATGCGAGAGATGAGAATGTGGTGGGGTTTGTGTTTTTAGGCTTTGGTTTGTTCTATGTTGCCTTGGCCTTGATGTGTGTGCAGCGACATGTGGAAATTATGTAAAAGCAGTCCGAGGGAAGGAGGGAGGGAGGGAGGGAACAACAAAAAGAGGATAAGAAGAAATATGTACATATCATATGTGAGACAAGACACAAAAAGCACGCGAGAATTCCCATGCCTAAATAATACATTTCCTTCACCATTTCTTCTTTTATTTTCTCTCCTCCTCCTCCACCTCCTTCTCCTCCTCCTTCTCTGTGACCTTCGCCATGCTTGCCGACGGGAACGCAATCGCAGGGCCTTGATGCTTCGAACTCACCAGCGCCAACACCTTATACTTCCTCCCCATCTGCTCCGGGTCCACCAACCGCCTATACGAATCATAAAGCAACAAAGCCTGTTTATCCGTCAACCCCCCTCCCTCCTTCCCATCCAACAGCGCCTGCAATCTAGTCTCAATCCCCATCGCCGACAAAAACTCCCCCTGCGGCATCGGCCCAAAAGCCCTCACCCCCTCCACCCCCGCCACCGCCTCCTTAATCGCCGCAAAATCCACATCCGTACTCAAATCAACCTCTCCCGGCTCCGCCAAGGCATGCACCAGCGCATGTCTCTTCAGCCCCCTCAACGAATCCCCCTGCGCGTAGTCCTCCCCATAATCAACAAACAACGCTGCCCCTCCCGTCCTCGCCACTCGCTCCGCCACCTGCTGCACGATCTGCAGTGCCAATGGACAGACTTCCAAGCTCGTGCCCAATTTGCGTTTTTCGGGATTATCCACCTCCGTCTCTTCCTTCTCTTCCTCCTTCTTCTCCTTCACACCCTCGTCGCTCTTGTCCTTATCCTCGTCTGCGCCGCCTTGCGCACGACGGGCGGGAGGCGCGGCCGCCGCTGCATCGAGCAGGGCCTGCAGTTTCTCCGGCATGAGACTTTCCAAATGCACCACCGGTGAGGTCGGGCCCTTGGCCAAAGTAAACTTAAAATGGTGCGGCGCCAGCGGGTCTTCCTCCACGTCCACCAAGCGCTCCCTCCATCCCTCGGCCGTGTACTCGAACTGATGCACCGGCAAGGCGTCCAACAATTCCTGCGCAAAAATAATCAAGGGACTTCCCACGGGTACCTGCCTTATGTCCTCGTGCCAGTCGATCCCTCGCTCGCACGGTAGGCGCCAACGAGGCTTGCGTGTAAGTTGCCTGCCTCCACGTTCCCATTCCACCTCCTCCCCCACTTCGCTTTTTAGCGTTGTCTGGTCAGAATCAGCTTTCTTTTCCTCCTCCTTCCCCTCCGCTTGCTCCTTATCTTGGGTAGCCCCCAAGGCCTCAGCCTGCACCTTTCGCAAAGCTTTACTTGTCTCCACCATGTGCACGCCCGCCAAGCCTTTGTGAAACGGGGCAAAGGTCCGAGCCACCCGCAGCACGTCCTGCATCAGCGTGCCCTTCCCCGGCCCAATCTCCGCCAAACGAAACCCCCTCGGTGTCCCCAATTTCTCCCAGGTCGCCACCCCCCACACCCCCAGTAGCTCCCCAAACATCTGGCTGATCTCTGGCGCTGTGACAAAGTCGCCTGCCTTGCCAATCTTGGCCGTCTCCTTGTTCATGTAGTAGCCATGCTCGGGGTGCGACAAGCACACGTCCATAAAGTCCGCGACCGAAATGGGGCCCACCTGCTTGATTGAGGCCTGCAACAACTTGCCCAACGGTGTCAAGGGTGACTTCTCCACTTTGCCGCCCATGGCCCGTGCTACTTCCTGGTACAGCCCCCGCTTGTCCACGCTGATGTACTGCTCCTCGGCTGCGCTTGCGGCAGCGTCGGTCTTCGGCGGGGCAACTTTCTTATCGCTGCCTCTGCTGCTGCTGCTGCTGTCAGCACTGCTGCTGCCTCGGCTAGCACTGCTTGCAAATGCACGGTGGACGGGGACCCGCGCGGCTAGCCGGACTCGGGGTTGGAGGAGGAGCCTCTGCATCTTGCTTGAGTTGACCAAAAACCTCCCCACACGCTCCTGTTGGTGTTGGCTGTGCGTATGAGAATGGATGTGAGGATAGCGTTCGTGCACGTCACTGTGAGGAGAACAAGGCAATATTCGAGCGTAGGATGGAGGCTACTATAAAGAAGTGTTGCTTTAGCCCGCTACTGTGTGTTTGCAGCCGGATGATGATGCTGACTGGGTCCGCGAGCAACTTTCATGATGGAATCGAACCCTTCGCGTGTTGTTTTTTCAAAAGTATCGGAAAGCTATGTTCTCACGCAGCTGCACCCATAATCTGGGACAGTGACCAAAAGCTTGTTGTCTGTTATCCGCGTGCTCGTTTGCGGGGAGACTCCTTTTGTAGCCTGCTCTACCAGCCGTATGTGGCTCCGCGGGCCCATTCTTGAACCTAAGTCTCACCTTACTCACCTCTACACACGCGCTCCGTGCAGAATCACACAGGCACCGACAGCAGGCTTTGCTTGGTGGGACACTGGGCCTGGGCAGTAAGGATGGTGACACCCGCCGTGCTGTGGTCACAGCTCCTACTGCTTATCGCTTTTGTGTCCGCCGAGTCGCCCTCCTCCGCCTCGGACTTCGCCTCCTCCGCCTCCGCCTCCTTGTCCACCTGTTCCCAGGAGGACACAAAGTTTATAGAGGATCTCTTGGCCGGGATCGTCATGTGCAGTATTGCTTTGGCCGCCCTGACGTGCTTTGTCTACTTCTCATTTGCTCCCCGCGTCTCAAAAGATGAGTCTTCCCAGGCCCGCGGCGAGGTCCTGCGCAATTTCCTTTACAGCTTCGGATTACGTTTTGCGATGTCTTGCGGGCAGAACACCCATCATGTATCATGGCACGCCAATGTTTTCTTGGTAGCAGAAGGCTCGCTTGCCATTTTGAGACTCGCCATGTGTGTCATGAAGGAACGCATGGAGGTTTTATTTGATATTGGTGGTGACGGTGGGCCAAAGCGGCGGAATGCTGCAGCTGGATCTTTTGCCTTCCGACAAACTGAGACTATATGGGTTGCCTATTTTGCGATGTGCTTTCGCATCCGCTCAAAATGAAAATATGCAAGGGTTGAAATGGCATTAAGTGGGCAAACTATTTATGTGTATGTATGTGTGTAGGTGTGTGTTATGTGTGACGAGGGTAGCATCGCCCAGGGGTCTTATGTGAAGTGCAAGTAGCGCTAGCATTCGATTTAAAAAGACGGGAAGCAAACCAGCTGGGTATGTGGTCAAAGACTTTCGGCGTCGTGATGTGTGTGGTGTATGTGTATGTGTCTTTGTGTGTGTCAAAAATTGTCGTGTGTTTTGTGTGTGGGGTAGGAAGGGCCGGGGGAGACACATAATTTCTGGTTCCTCGGATCCTAGGCATAAGCCCTGGTTCAGGCAAAAATTATCAAAACATACGAGTTACTTGTCTCTAGGCCCACAAGTTTTTTTCTATGCGGACTTGGACCTGTGTAAGTCAAAAAGAGCAAAAAGAAAAAACCCTCCTACCTCCGAAAAATATAAAACTTGTGGAGCCTTTGCATTTGCCTTTTTGCTTGCCCAAAAATGCGGGGCAAAATTGACGAAATGAAAGATTGGGCCTTGCGCTTGGTGTACCAAATGTCTCACTCCTAAAGCCTGTGGCATTTCTGCGTGCTTTTGGGTTGTCTCTGATTGTCAACCTCCCCACGCGCACGACGCGCGCGGAAACGGAACGATGCGAGGCGGGCGAGAGAGTTCTGAACGAGTTCGTGTGTGCAAGGCGAGAGCAGACACTTGCTGCTGCCAAAATCCCTAGTGCGCACCCCA
Source organism: Nannochloropsis limnetica (assembly GCA_001614225.1). Taxonomy (NCBI): domain Eukaryota; class Eustigmatophyceae; order Eustigmatales; family Monodopsidaceae; genus Nannochloropsis; species Nannochloropsis limnetica. The sequence goes on along the minus strand of AFGL01000521.1, from coordinate 6,865 downwards.
GGGCAGCGAGTAGCTAGGTGAATCTTGGCCGTCGCGGCTCGGGCAAGGCTGCCTGTACCTTTGGTTATGGAGCAATCGCATTAGAAGAAAGCCCGTGCACCACCATCACTTTGCTTCGACTGACATTCTTCCCCCCCTCCACTTCCTCCTCCCATACCCATCAAACAGATTGAAAAGCGGGGCGGCGGAGCGCAAGCACGCCCGCACGCATACCGACACCACAGGGCCGGCCAGGCAGGAGCCGAGCAGAGGTACGTGTGGTGTGGTGGTCAGGAAGTGGTTGGCTAGATAGTGCTCTCCTGCCCTCGTTGAAGTGTGCTTCTGTGTGTTCTTCTTGCGCTTCAGACATTCACACCCACGCAATCACTCCCCGCGCATGCATCATGCGCCGAATGGGGGTCTGAGCAGGACGGTCTGTGCGGGTGCTTCTCTAACAAGTGCCCTTGTCTGTAAAAAGCTGGTGTGCTTCGCTGCTGCACCCCACCCAACCATCACACAAATGCATCTCAACTCGCACGAAATTCACGCGTTTCACACTCCCCCTTTATGCACAGGCCCTACATTTTCCACCTTCACGCGGCGGCGACGCCGGCGGGCCGAATGGACTTCGCGGAGGATGGAACAAGTTATGCAAACATGGAAGATGCAAGCTCCTGGTATCAAGTGGCCGGCGCCGTGGTCTGCGTCATCTGCGCGGCCTTTGCAGCAGGCCTCACGGTGGGGCTCATGTCTTTGGACCCGTTGGAGCTGGAGGTGAAGCGGCGGGTGGGCACGCCGGATGAACGAAAACATGCCGAAAAAATCTGTCCCCTGATTGCGCGGCATCATCGTCTGCTCGTGACCCTCCTGCTTTTCAATTCCATTGCCAATGAAGCCCTCCCCATCTTCTTGTCGGGCCTGGTCCCTGGTTATGTGGCTGTGCTTCTTTCCGTCACGGCCATCCTCATCTTTGGGGAGATCATCCCCTCGGCGCTCTTTACGGGCCCGAACCAAATTGTCATGGCCGCGCGTTTCTCCGGCTTTGTCCTTTTCCTAATGGGACTCTTCTGGCCCATCGCCTACCCAATTGCCCACGTCCTAGACAAGTGGCTGGGGCACAATTCCTTCAAGCGTTACACGCGCGAGGAGCTCTCGACGTTGGTGGATTTGCAGCGGGAGGCAGGCATCGTCAAGCACAGGCGGCCGCCGGGGGCTGCGGGTGGGGGAGCGGTGGGGACGGGGGCACATGCCCACTCGGCGAAGGAGAAGGAGCTGGGGGAAAGCATGCGGGCCATTACTGTGGACGAGGCGACGATTGTGGCGGGTGTGCTGAAGTGCCATGCGAAGAAGATTTGCGATGCCTTGAAGCCGATGGATGAGGTGTATACGTTGTGTGAAGAGGACGTGTTGGACGAGAACATGCTGTGTGAGATCATGGCTTGTGGGTACTCTCGTATCCCTGTGCATAGCACCCGAGGCCGGCAAGACATTCGCGGCTTCCTTTTAGTGAAACGCCTCATTGTCCTCGACCCCGCTGATCGTCGGCCCGTTCGCACCTTGCCGTTGCGGCAGCCGATTGTGGTGAGCCCGACTGGGTCGTTGCTGGAGTTGATTAATGTCTTTCAGGAGGGGAGGAGTCATATGGCTATTGTCTCGTCTTGTCCTGATTTGACAAGGCAGGCGCTTCGGACGGGCAAGCCGCTGGAAGGACGGATTGCGCCGATTGGGATTATTACGCTGGAGGACTTGTTTGAGGAGATTCTGCAGGAGGAGATTTATGACGAGCATGACGACCGGGTACGTGCTTTTTTTTTTTTTTTTTTAATTTCTGGGTGTGACCCTCCCTTTTTATGCCCTTCCTCCCTCCCCCCCTCTCCCTTCCGCTTGCTCCATTTTTTTGGAAGTCTACTTATTCTGCTCTCTCTTTCCTTCTCTCCCCTTCTTTCATAGGAACGGAAGGCCATCGAGACCCTCAAGCGGGTGCGGCGAAAGGTCCGCCGCCAACGACAGCAGCAGCAGGAAGAACTGGAGAACGGCGGACCTCACCAGGCAATCAGTGTCGCCAGCAGTACCAGCAGCCTCCTTACCAACCAGTCGCCCAACTCCTCTCCAACCTCGTCCATTCTCTCGGGTGGGGCGCTCTCCCCCACCACCACTGCTGCTTTCCTTCTCCTCAACAGCGGGGTGCCTACCTCTTCCTCTGCCTCGCATCAGGCCCACGCCGCTCCCCCCTCTGACGACCCCAGCACCGGCCTCCTTTCAGGCGGGTCTAGAAGCACTAGAATACAGCCATCGAGTAGCAACAAGACAAACGGCAACAGCAGCAGCAGCAGCAGTAGCAATAGTAGCAGCAATAATAAGAAGAAGACGAAGCAGCAGCCGGCCGGTCCCTCTACACCGGGCAACGGCCACGGCAACGGGGATGGTCACCCCCCTACCTCCTACGGCAGTACCGATGCCAACGACTCGCCGGTGTAGGTTGGATAAGAAGAGGAGGTGAGGCGACGGGCGCGCGTGTGTGTGTGGTGCGTATGCGTATATGGGTGTAAGCGTGCGTGGTGGTCCGTCCGATGAGTAAGACAGCGGAGCGAATGAGGGCAGTTGCATGCATGGATGGTTACGTAAGGGCGTGTGTGTGTCGAGCAAGGAAATATCGTTGTTGTTTATAGAGAAGTAGGATCAGTGGCTAGGTAGTGGGGAAGGGACTTAGGGGAGAGGTTTGGCCTTCCTTGCGGCGGGCGTGATTTTTTAAATATTGCAAGTTTTGGGTCAATGATGATGAGAGGAAGAAAGGAGAAAAGGAGGAAAGAAATGCGCGGAAAAAGTTGGATGGGAGAAATGCTAGAACACACGTTACATGTAAACGGGAGAGACGCCTGGTACAAGAAACAATTCGCTTGCGATGGCCAAACGGACGCGGATAACGAAAAGCAAAGGGAAAATGAAGCTTGCCCCCCCACCCTTTGACGGAAACAGAGATGTCAGTTCACTTAAGAGTAGAAAAAGCAACACCGGCATCAACTTAAAAAATGATTGATAAAGAATAAAAATGAGGTAGACCAGAGCAACGCAACGAATCGAGCCAAAATGAAAGGCAAGCAGAGTTTCAGCATATTGTGACGCACTTCCCTCTTTTCTTCTTGTCCTTCGCGAAGTGCGCTTTTTCTTTTTCAGGAACGATGGGCACTCCTTTGCATTTCCAAATATGCAATTCTGTATTCTGCACAATATATTTATAGTTATAAGACTCCTAAACACACACACACGAGGACTTACTCACTCAAACCCACGTAAAGCCAGCACCCACGACCACCCTTCTGGCCGATTATTTGTGCATGTTGCTACAGACCGCAAGTCTACCATGATACCACCACCCTGTTCCTCGTCGCGCGCCTCCCAAGGCACGAAAACCTCATCACCACAGCCTACGAGTGACACCACGGGACTAGTGGTCTCTCCTTTAAACTGCTGCTGACGGCGACGATCACGACGCCTCTCACTACTGGTCAGCAACCACGAATCCGAGGGAACACGTGGCGCGCCCAAGACAAGGGTTTCTCGATTGTTTGGTTCCGGCCAGTTCAGGATTATCGCGTACACGGTAGTTGAGCCTTGGCTGGCGGCAGAGAGCGTCGAGTCGGAGCGCGCATTCCGCTCCTCTGCGGCCTCCTGGTGGGAGTACGTCACCGAGGTGTACCAAACATCAACCGCCACGCTGTCGTTGGCCACCCGCCAGGGTCGCGTCCCGTAAATGGCCCGTCCGTGCAGCCGCAGCCAACCGCCTAATTGTCGCAGGCGCTCCTCGAAGATGGGGTGGATGATGCCGTCGCTGTCAGGACCCACATTAAGCAGCAGATTGCCGTTCGTCGCGACCACCTTTACGAGCGTCGCCAACAGCTCGGAGAAAGACAGAAAGTCTTCAAGCCGCGCATTCCGTCGGTAGCCCCAACTTTTCTTGTCGAGGGTTTGGCAGGATTCGTATTTCCGAGCCTGCACTTCGCCGGGGCTGTAGCGATCCTTGCACGTAAGAAACCCCCCATGCTGACAAGTCGTGCCTTGGCCCCATCGATCGTTCGTCACCACCATGTCCTTCACAGGACTGTCATTGTAAAGCCAAGCTAAGAAAGACGTGGCGTTCCAGTAGGAATCGGGCGCTTCCCAGTCGCCGTCGCTCCAAAGAACGTCGGGTTGATACCGCTCGACGAGCTCATAAAGCTCCGCACCCGTTTTCTGCGCGACGAACGCCTGGGAGGTCCAGTTGTTTGCCTTGTCCTGCAAGTAGAGCGGGTGGAACCACTCGTAAAGACTGTGATACAAGCCAAAACGGAGGTTTGGAGCGTCCGCACGAACGGCAGCTTGCAGCTCGGCGAGCAAATCCCGCCCGGGACCCACGTCCGAGTTCCAGTTGGCACTGTGCGCCGAGGGATACAATGTGTAGCCGTCGTGATGTTTCGCGGTCGTCACAACATATCGCGCCCCAGCGGCCTCGAAGAGTTCCACCCAGGCAGCTGGATCAAAGAAGCGGGCGGTGAAGAGCGGCGCGAACGCTTGATAGGCCCACCCGGGGTACTTCGTCTCCATGAAGTGCACGACATCGGGATCTTGCTTCACTTTCCAGTTGTACCACAGCCATTCATCGGAGTAAGCCGGGACTGAATAGACGCCCCAATGAATGAAGATGCCAAACTTGGCATCGTCGTACCAAGAAGGGAGCGGCCGCGAGTCCAAGGAATTCCACGTGGGCTCGTATCTAGTGCTCGAGACAGGGAGGTTGGTCAGGTCTGCGGCGGCAGCGACTTGCGGGTCAGCGGAGCAACAAAAGAGTGAGAGGAGGCCAAGGCAGATAGGCAGAAGAAGCGCTCGAGCCATGGCCGTGACGGTTGTGCTGATGTGTATACGTCGTTTCAAGAGGCTTGCTGATAGGGGGGGGCCTGTGATGGGGGTGGGGTGGGGAGGCGAGGCGAAGGCGTGTGAGTGTGTTGCTGGCCATTTTACGTAGCGGCACGATTAGGTGCTCCTCTTGCGGCACTTGAAGGTGGTCTTGCGCGTGTCCTTGTGGCCGTGCAGCATGGCTTTGGTAGCGTAGCAGTGATGTGCTTTAGAAGCCAAAAGGTCATTGGACTTGATGTTGCCGGCCCATCTTGCTCATCGTGCCGAGAACACGACGCCCTGCGGTCCCCTCTCAATCGAGCAGCAAAGCCCACCCACCCTGCGAGTCCAAGCAAGTGCACACGCATGCAATACTGACAACCACGATGCCCATGACGTGCCGGACTAATTCCCGACTTCCCACCCCCCACATTGCACAGGCCACAGACTGCCGCCGCCCTCTCAACCCCTGGCTGCTCTCCTGTCGGTCGTCATCGCTCCCAGCCAAACCCCCGCCCAGACTGCGCCACCAATCAAGCAACCATGCAGACGCGCGTCACCAAACTCTTCAAGATCCAGCACCCCATCATCTTGCCCGGCATGTCGTGGATCTCCAAGCCCAAGCTTGTGGCGGCCGTGTGCAATGCGGGCGGGTTAGGAATTTTGGCCTCAGGACCTCTCTCGGCCGTCGAGACGGCCGCCGCCATCAAAGAGATCCGGAGCCTCACGGACAAGCCTTTTGGGATTGGGACGACTCTGATGATGCCGGTAAGTGTGCACTCTTTCAGCCTTTATCCCTTCTCCCATTCGGCTTCCCTCCTCGGCCCCTCCTCCCCTCCCTCCTTCAACTCTTCCTGATGACCCCCTCCTCGTGCCCCTAGAAGGGACTTTGGACTGCACAACCCTGTTGCTCTATAGCTTGCTCGTCAACCCAGCTATCATAAACCTCCCTTTCCCATCCAAGACAAACCCGGCAGACCATGATGATCCATTTCAACACTCACATCCTCACACACTCCATATTCTCTCCCGTTGCCTCTCCGTCTTCTCTCCACAACCCATTGATTGCAGGGCGCCAAGGAAAACGCGACGGTAGCATTGGAAGAAGAGGTGCCCGTCATCAACTACAGCTTGGGGAAGGGGGACTGGCTGGCACAAAGAGCCCACGCGTACGGCGGCAAGGTCATTGCTACCGTGACATCTGTGAAACATGGTGCGTTTTGTGTTTTGGGAATTGGTGGGAGAGATAAAAAAGGAAACGCTCGGTCCTTACATTTCTCTCTGCTGAAACCCTATCAGCAATTATTTCATCGTACCTTCTCCGCCTATTTTCACATGTTCCTTCGTCGCGTCTTAATTCAATCACAAGACCAGTCTCCACCTACTCACTCCCCCCTCTTTCCCTTCCTCCTCCCCTCCCTCCCTTCCCCCAAATAGCCAAGTCAGCCAAAGCCAGCGGCGCTGACGCCCTGCTCGTAACCGGACACGAAGCCGCCGCCCACGGAGGGGACGTCACCTCCTTAGTCCTTGTCCCGGCCATTGCATCCAAGGTACCGGAGCTGCCTTTGATTGCCGCGGGTGGGTTTGGGGATGGAAGAGGCTTGTTGGCTGCCTTGTCCTTGGGGGCAGATGCTGTGGCGATGGGCACTCGATTTGCTTGTACGGTAGAGAGTCCGATGCATGAGAATGTGAAGAAGGTCATTGTGAGTGAGGGTCAGACGGAGAGTAGCACGGTGTATTCGAAGAATATTGACGGGATATGGGCGAGGGTGATGAAGACGCCTTTTGCTGCTGAAGCGGCGGGGAAGCGAGCGAACCCTCTGGTCGTGTTAATCGAGGCTTTGAAGCAGGCGAAGCGATTTGGTGTCAATCCGCTTAAGGTCTTGCCGGGTTTGTTTATGGAGCCGGATAAGATTTATATGTTGGCGCAGTTTGGAGGGGCGACGCGGAAGTTTGAGTTGGCGACGGTAAGTGCTGTGTGGGCTGTGGTGGTGTGGTGGGGAGGGGGAGGGGGAGG
>AFGL01000226.1:0-10125 GCA_001614225.1 Nannochloropsis limnetica | reverse complement strand
TCCCTCCCCTCCCTCCCTCCCTCCTCCCCCCCCCGGACGACGTACATGAGGCGAATGAGCTGATCGTCCCCCACCACTTCCTCGGACAGATTGCGATAGAAAAACTCTTCCTCCTCCTCGTACGTGTCCAACCCTGTAGGCGAAGGAAGAGAGAATGAATACATATACCCACGTCAGTGAGATTTTGCATTGCATGCCCTCCCCCCATCGATTCTTCCGCCTGAAGTAGAAAAAAGGAGCAAAATACTCTTCTCTTCTATCTCCTCTCATAACATAAAAGTCACATGCACACAAAAATGGGGAAGGGAAAATGATAAACGCACCGATGCCACCGATGTGCTTGGTCTTGAGGGCTTGAATGACGGCCTGGCTGTCCACCAACGCTCCACGAGAAGTATTGAGGAGCACCACACCCTATATGCGCGTAAGTGTGTGAATGAATGCATGCGTAAGCCAAACGACTGAAAAGAACACATTTCCTTTTCATTCATTTTACTTCTCTCTCCCCTTCCTCCCTTGCTTATGCTTCTAACAGATCTCCTTTCCCCAAACCATTTCCTTTCTCTATCTCCTCTTTTTGTGCAGGCATACGACCACATACCTTCTTCATCTTAGCAATGCTGTCCTGGTTGATCAGCCCGTGCGTCTGCGGCGTTAAAGGCAGGTGCATCGAGATGATGTCCGAGGCCTGCAGCAGTGCATGTTGGAAGAAGGGAGAAGGGAAAAGAGAAGAGAAAAAGAGGTGATTAATTGCCTGAAGGAAAGAACAGACCCTTTACGTATATATACCGACCCAGCCCTGCAAAGGCCTTACCGCTAACACCTCGTCCAACGGCTTGTACTCAAAGCTGCCCCACCCCGCAATGTGACCCGCCTTCTGCAAAGCCTGGAGGGCTGGGTTCTCAAACGCATCGTAGCCCAGCACGGTGCAGCCCATCCCCATCATAATGCGGACGAAGCACTCGCCAATCTTGCCCGTGCCCAGGACACCGACCGTCCTGCCGTGGAGGACAAAGCCGGGCGTCACGCCTTCCAAGGAGAAGTTCCCGTCGCGCACGCGGTTGTACACCTAGGAAGGGGAAGAGGAGAGATAGAAAATAGGTCAGGAAAAAAGCAACACGAGCAGGAGGAAATGCCGTTATTTCCCGCCCATTCTTACCTTGTGCGTCTTGCGGCTGAGGGTCAGCAAGAGGGCCAACGCATGCTCGGCCACGGCCTGGGGGGAGTAGGCGGGGACGTGCACGAGGGAGAGCTCCTTCTTGGCCAGATATTCCAAATCAACGTTGTTGCAGCCGGCGCTTCGCAAGGCGATAAGCCCAATGTTCTGGTCCTTGCACTTGTCAAGCACGGCAGGCGTCACCTCGTCATTGACAAACGCACAGATCACATCGTAGGGCTCGGCCAGCGGGGCTGTGATATCGTCCAGGCGGGCTTCAAAAAAGGTGAGGGAGTGCCTGGTGGTCGTCGAGGGAGGGGGAGGAGAGGGACGGTTAGTCTAGCTACTGAGGCACGCCTTCCTTGCTCCCAGCCCCCTCTCCCTTGTCCTATGTGACATAAAGGCGCAAATCTAGGGGATCCCATCCATGCTTATCGCATACAGCAGTATCGATTCGTTCTTGCTGTCGACCCTTCCCTCCCTCCCTCCTTTTTCCCTCCCTCTTCTGGTGATTCCGGGGTTGCTCTGGTATACACGCAGTACATGCATACCTGTCCTCGGGCGCCTGCGCCTCGTTCGCGAGCGTCAGAAATTTACGGTCATAGTCCTTGCTGCTGTAGACCGCGACCTTCATCTTGGCAAGCGAGCTGTGGTATTGTGAGAAAGAGCTGTGCGGGAACCAAAGGTATGGCGTGAGCGTGGCGGGCAAGGTATGGAGCGCGGGGCATAATCAAAGAGCTGTGCGGGAAGCAAGGTATGGCGTGAATCGCATATGGTGGTGGGCAACGTATAGAAGTGAGGGGGCATAACCAAATAGAAGAAGAAGAAGGACGCCAGGGTGCATTTGCTGGAAGCGACGAGGACTGGCTGCGCTCGCGTTTTTTCCTGTCCACGATTGCTTGGTTAGGAAGACTGCCTGGGGTCAGGAGCTTGGAGCAACCCGGCAAGCTAGAATCTAGGGGTGGAGAGAGGCGTTTGGGACGCAAGCCGACCGAAAACATGTGTAGGATGTGCTTCTCGTTTGCGTCTTGCGTGCTCGCGAACGGCGAAGGGTTGAAGTATCGACGGTTGGATCGATGTGCCTTTTCATGCGCCGTCTGTGTGACCACCTCTTTTTTTCGAGGGTATCAAGGCATTGCCGACCTAGGACATGAGCTTTCGGAAAGAGTCTGCTCAACTTGGTAAGTGACGCACCAAAAGGTCCGCTGGATCGATGACCAAAACAAAGTAAAAGGCTTTGCGCACTGCCGGGGCGTGTGGTCTCCGGCGACGTGCTGCTGCTCCGACGACGGAAAGAACACAGCACTTTGCTTGTGTGTTCCTCCCCCAAACGCAAGGGCAGTGTGTAGGCACGCGTGCTGCAGTCACTGCATGACTTCGGCAGCCGCTGCGCCACTCCCACAGTAAACTCTCCTGAAGCCAAGGGGCAAAATTATTCCTCCTTTTATCACGCGCCAAGGCCACATTACCTCCTCCCCTCCTCACCTACCTCTACGCACGATCGCGACGCACACAGCCCTGGCAAACATTCTGTCTAGATCTTATTGCAGATAAGCCCACTAACCATCATACCTCACCCCTGACAAACATTCTCTCCTCCTTGCAGATAAGCCCATCTCGCCACCATGACTCGCCTCGACATTGCCGTCATTGGCTCTGGCCCCTGCGCCCTCGCCTTTGTGAGTCGCTTGGCCGCACCACCCGGTACAGTGGACCTGTCTGCTGATTTCCTTTTTGGTTTTGACTCCGAGACTGAGTCCCTGCAGACCACCATCGACCGCCTCAACGCCCTCAAGACCACTGCCAGCCAAAAGGGACATCCACTCCAGGGCCGGGTCAAAGTCTTTGAGAAGAGCGGCGCGTGGATGGGCAAATGGGACGGCTTGTTCGAGGCCTTGGGCATTCAGCACCTCCGCTCTCCGCATGTGGCTCACCCGTGCCCGACCCACACGAACGCTCTCCTTGCGCATGCAGAAGAGACCATGACAGTAGCAGGAAGCAAAGGGGCGCGGGAAGCCTTTGCGGATTTCAAGCACCTGCGGTATAGTGGCTGCCACCGTGCTCCCTCAGTCCCACTCTTTCGCTCCCTGTGCACGCACCTACGCGACTCCTTGGACCTGGACTCGCTGCTTGAACAAGGTAGGGAATGCGCATAACAAAACACTTGACATGTTGCATGAGAAATTGACGCTCATATGAATACTATACTACTCCCCAAAAGCCGCTGTCCTTGCCATCGAACCAGTCTATGAGGATAAGGAGGCCGGCCGAGCTGTCAGCCACTTTCGCCTGACGCTGCGCCGCGGCGATGAGGCCCAAGGCATGATTGAGGTCATCGAAGCCACGTGAGTACATGCTTCTGCGACAGAAAACAATACGTTTTTGTATGCCTGACCTTACATTCTATCTCTTTCCTTTTTTTCATACACGTAGGTCGGTGGTGGTGGCAACGGGAAGCACCAGCTGTCCCCGCCTCCCAGAGTGGTGGCCCTCCGGCCCGGACGCCATCGACGGCCCTTCCGATGAACACCCGCCGCACGCTCTCCGTCACGCCTGGGAGCTGCCGCAAGATTTGTGCCTTTCCTCTCCTTTACCTGCTCCTCTGCGGCCTCATGAACGTGTTTTGGTTGTCGGTGGAGGGCTGACCGCGGTGCAGCTCGCTGTGTTGGCTGTCGACCAAGGGCAAGCGCATGCCACATTGGCGTCTCGTCGGCCCTTAGTCGTCAAGCAGTTTGACTTTGCGAATGCTTGGGTGGACCGCAAGCGACGTCCTGGCCTTCTTCGGGCCTTTCTTAAAGCCGACAATGACACTGATCGCCTGGCGTCTATCCAGGCAGCTCGAGGCCTGTCTTCTGTTCCGCCCGAGGCATTGGGGATGCTGCAGATGCGTGAGGGTCGAATCGATGTCCGCGAAAGTACGGAAGTGACGTCGTTTCCTCCTCCGCGATGGGATGCGCATGCCAAAATGTGGCGTGTCGTCCTTGAATGCCACAATGGAACGTCGGCGGTGATGAAGGGCAGGGTGACCACGCGAGAAGAGCACTTCTTCGACCGCATCTGGTCCGCCACGGGCAGCGACGTACGCTTGGAGAAACACCCGTTGCTGGGTGGCCTCTTAGCTCAACGACCGATCGAGACGTGCAATGGTTTTCCTTGCCTGACTCCGGACTTGGCTTGGGACGAGGGCTGCGAGTTGTACGTCTTGGGGGCCCCTGCGGCCTTGCGCCTCGGCCCCGACGCCTTCAACCTCTTGGGCGCGCGCACAGGTGCTGCGAGGGTGGCCCACGTCCTTCAAGAACGCCTTAAAGGAGGAGACGGGGATGACATTAAAAAAAACATCCAGCAAGCAAAGCAGGAAGTGGCGGCCTTGGGTTTCAAGTACGACCGCAAGCGGGAAGGGGTGCGAAGCGCTGGGCTTGCCCGGCAAGTCGAGACGGGGATGGGGAAAGAGAAGAAGACGAGGAGGGGTGTGTGCGCGAGGAAAAGCAAACCGCGACGCGGCTGTTGCTAAGCGAAGTGGAGTGTTGTAGAGTGTAGACTAGTTTGTGACAAAAAGAGAGGAATTGAGGCTTGGGAAATGTGCGCTTTGTGAAGCAGCGCGTGTAAACCTCCTGGCCATATTTCAAAAAAAGTAACGGAAAGCAAAAAGGGGGGGAAGTGAAGCAGGTTTTTCGCCATGCAACACGCACGAAGTAGCCATTGCTTTTTGATTGATGCATGTACTTGTTGTTGCATGCCTTCTTCGCTTGACATTCTCTCGCGCAGCACAGCTTTTCATATCGACTCACAAGCTCTATTTGTCCTTCCCCCCCACAGCAAGCCCAACCTCCCCACAAAACGCCTACGCCATGTCGGTGCCGGCCAAGAGAGTGAAAGCCCACCCCACACCCTTTCAAAATCTAGGCGGCCCACTTTTCCCTCCTTCGACCGACCTCTCCCCGACCTCTATCTTCCCACCAACGCCCATGGACCTGTTCACCACCATCTTGCCTTTGACCCCGCCCGACGCGACCAAGAGCCCCCGCTATGTCAAGGAGCTGTGGGACGACTTTGACCAGCTTGAAGCCCCTCCCAGAGCCTGTGTTCCTCCTCCTCCCCCTCCTTCTCCTGTCCCGATGGTTGTAAAGCCTATCCTTGCCATGCCCCGGATCGGGGTTTGGCGCAGTAATAGCAGCAGCACCAGCAACAGCACGTCCCAGGGAGGCGGCAATGTCGTCGTTCGAGCGCTGCCACCCCCGTCCGCCCAACCTGCAGCCGTGCCGTCCTTCCCGCTTGGACCCTATCCTCCTCCCGCACCTCCTTTGAAAAAGAAGCGCCGCCGTCACCCTCGGGGGTTCTACCGGTGCCGAAAATGTGGCGGCGCCAAAAGGGCGCATGATTGTCCTTTTGCTTGCCGACAGAAGAGCATGGCGACCCAGACTAACCTCGAAATCACTGGAGCGGGATCAACGCCCGTGGCGTCCCCTACTCTTCATTGAACCAAAGGAGACCAAAGGCAGCACAAACAATACAAAGAAGAAAAAAGAGATGTACCACAGTGTTTAATCAAAAGTCTTTTATTCGTTTGCAGAGTGCTTCGTTTATGCTGGTCAAGAGTCTGTGTATGTGCTTATGGTCTATGTATAATCCCTCCCTTTGCTCCCCCTCCTCTTTTCCTTTTACCTTTAGTCTTCCAACAACAAGGTCTCTTCGTGCCCTTCGGCCTTGGCCACCGCCCGCTCCATCTCCCGCACCAACCCACTCTGCGTGGTCGCCTGAGGCACATACCCATGCGCCGCACACACAGACCAAAGCTGCGCGAGAGACATACTATAAAGGTTATCAGGCAAAGAATCACGTGTCATGGTGCTGCCTCCACCTCCACCCTTCTTTGCGCCAGCAGCGCCCTCTTCCGTCCCGTCCGTGAGTCGGAGCGGCCCTCCCTTCTTGCTGTGCTTCACCAGCTGTGCAATCATCTCGTCTTTGCTCAGGCCCTCCGTCTTCTTCTTCCCCTTCCCCTTACCTCCCACCCCTCCCTCGTCCCCCGCCTCCGGCAGCAACCCCTTCTCTCGACATTCCCGCTCAAGCTGGCCATCGGTCAACAGCCACAGCTCCCCCTCCTTCCCTCCCAAAAACTCCCACGTCCGTAAACTCTGCATGTCCTCCTGCGCTGTTGCCCTCGCCTCCTTCTCCGCCTGCCGCGCCTCGTCCATCCGAATCTTCTTCTGATGCTTGGCAATCTTGCCCTTGTCTTGACACTGCCGCAAGTGCTCCTTGTGCGCCTCCCGATCCTCAGGCGCGCACCCCTGCTCCTCCCCACACCGCGGACAAGCATCCAACAATCCCTGCACAAACAACCGAAGCTTCAACCGCCTATCCTCGCCCTCCCTCCCTTCCTCCCCCTCCCCCCCCTCATGCTTCCGCTTCGACCGGGCCAGTCGTGCGAGCTTGCTCTCTCTTGCCTTAATCCGTCGTTCTTGCTCTGCCTTGAGCTCCGCTCGCATCTCGTTCTCAACGCGATCAGAGACTTGGAAGAGATAGAAACCAAAGGGCTTCCCACAGCCCTTATTCCCACAACTCACCTGCCTGTGATAATCGTGCGGGTCGTATTCAAAGGACTTGCGGCAATGCGGGCACTTGTGAATGGCGGTGAGTGGACCGAAATCACACAGGCAGGTGGAGCAACAAAAGGTCTTCAAGCCCATCATCATGTAGTTGTAGGTATAGGGAGGCAAGCCATCGATCGGCTGACCCCACTCCGTCTTGCACCGCGGACAATGCACCCGCGTTCGGAAGCAGTTCTCGTTGGACCGTGAAAGGGTCTTACCCTTCTCCTTCTTCTTCCCGCCACCCGCACCCTTCTTCCCCTCCTCCTCCGGCTCCGGCTCCGACAGACGTTCGAACGCCGTCACCACTGACTGGAAAGCCCGCGTCGCGTCCGCCACCCCCGGGCCCAATCGATCCGGGTGCACTAGCAGAGAAAGACGATGGTAGGCCTTGCGAAGGAGGGCCGTCGGGCTCTGTTTCGTCAGCTTCTGCCCCGTCGCACCCAAACTCAAGATGCCCCCCCAGTCGTCCTCCTCCCCCAGCTCCACAATGCGCTGGACCAAGGCCAAGGCTGCGTTGCCGCCTCCATTACCTCCTTCTTCTTCGTCTTCTCCACCCGCTGTGCCCGCTTTCTTCTGGTCGCTGGCTCCGTCACCACTAGCAGCAGCAGTAGCACTAGTACTGTCCCCGCTGCCGTGTGTCTTGAGGTAGCCAATCAGGCTCTCCAGGAGTTCATCTGGATAGCCCATCGGCGACAACCCGCGCTTCGCACACTCCTTCTTCAGCTCCCCTGCCTTGAGCAAGGCGGGGTTGCGGCCGTCGATTTGCAGGCGTTCCCCGTCCAAAAAGGCCTTGATGCGAAACATGAGCGTGCCTTTCTCCCCCGTTTGCGAGATGCCTTTTTCCTTCAAGAAGCCCTTGAGCTCGCCCACCTTGAGCTTCTCCAGGCCGCCTGACTTGGAAAGACCATTCCAGTCCTTGCTCATGGTGGATTAGGGTGTGCTAGGGAGGCAAGGCGGGGAACGTGCAGAAGGGAGGGAGCGACTCGAGGAGAGGCTGGCTTCCTGGCTTTCGGGCTACCTGTGGGCGTGTGTGGTGGCGGCGTAAGTGAGCGTGAGACACTGGATAAAGGTGCCGGCAAGAGCTGGATGCGTTGTGCGTAGACGTAGCTACATAAGCCCACGCAAAGCGCCCCTGATTAGACGGCGCGGCACGACTGATGAAAAAGAAAAGAAGAAAAGTGGGCAAGGCGGCTAGGTTGAGATGGCAGTAGGCAAGACACAGCACCACACTCACAACCCCGCTACACCTACACACACCACACAAACACAGGCAGGCCGGCATCATACTTGCCTAGCGGAGGGTGTGACAGCCAGGCCTGAGCGTCTTATCCTGCCCCCGCCGCCGCCTCAACCCATCGTCATCACCATCATCGCGCCTCCTGTTCTATCCAGCCCCTTACCCCACCACCACCACGCTCCACACCCTTCCCTACACCCACAGCACACACAATGGACTCAATACTCAACGCCTATGGGAGCGACAGCGATTCGGAAAGCCTGCCACCCGCGTCCTCCACGTCCACGGCCTCCTCCTCGTCCTCCTCGGCTGCTGCTGCCTCTGCCACCGCTAATGCTGCCGCCAGCGCCCAACCCGTGCACCTCGTCCGCCGCACCGTCAACTCGGCCCCCTTTGTGAATCCCGCCCTCAAGACCGTGTTGGACCGGCCTGGTTTCATCCCACCCACCACGCGGGAGCTCACCACCAATGTCAAGGCAGCCACGCTCTTGGCTCCTATCCAAGGCCCGCAACATCCGCACCGGCGTGACATGGACATGATGGGCGGGACCAAGCTGGCCACGGGCGGCTACAAGGAGGAAGCAGTGATGGAGAAATGGAATTTCCACGAGCAATTTCACACGTTTCACGCGCAGGGCTATGCGAGGGATGATGTGGGAGGGGGGGTGATTGGAGACGTGGCGAATTACATGAAGAGGGAGGGCTTGAAGAAGCCAGCGGCTGCGGGGGCCTCGGGGGGAGGGGCCATGGCAAGAGCAGGCGGAGGAGAAGGAGGAAAAATGACGGCAGAGCAGCAGCAGCAGCACCAACAACAGCAGCAGCAGCAAAGGCGGAAACGGAAGATGGAGGCAGGGGGGGGTGAGGAGGAGTTGGGGGAGGAGGATGATGGGCCTTGGGCGCCTGTGAAGAGTGGCCCGGTCTTGACAGAGCTGGAAGCGGGGACATTGACGGAAGAACAGAAACGGCACCGGAAGGAGCTGGCGGAGCGGAAGGCGCTTAAGCATAGGGGGTACGACGAGGAGGAGGACCATGATCGGCGGGATGAACGGAAGGTGGCGCATTTGCTGCCGCCGCGGCATGACCGTGATACGGTGGCCTCGGAGCCCAGCACGCAGTTTCATGGGAAGGGGGAGAAGGATTATCAGGGGCGGTCGTGGGTGGAGCCGCCGGCGGGGTTGCGGGAGGTGGAGACGGATCATGCGTGTTATTTGCCGAAGAGGTGTACGCATCGGTATACGGGGCATGAGAAGGGGGTGCAGGCTATTGAGTTCTCGCCGGGCACGGGTCACTTGCTGTTGTCGGGGAGTTTGGACGGGACGTGTAAGATTTGGTCGGTGTATGGCGAGCGGCAGTTGCGGAGGACGTATTCGGGGCATGGGGCGGCGGTGCGATGTATTAACTTCAATGCGGATGGCACGCGGTTCTTGAGTGGGGGGTTTGATCGTTTTTTGCGGTTGTGGGACACGGAGACGGGGCAGTGCATCTCGACGGTGACCAATCGGAAGGTCCCGTATGCCGCGAAGTTCTACCCGCCGAATGATAAGTTGTTCATTTTTGCAGCGTCTGATAATAGGCTTTATACCTTTGATTGGACCTCGGGGGAGATGGTGCAAGAGTACAACCACCACTTGTCTGCTGTCAACACCGTCACGTTTTATGATAACAACACTCGGTTTGCCTCTACTTCGGATGATAAGAAGATGCTGTTGTGGGAGTGGGATATCCCTGTCCCGATCAAGTATATTGCTGAGCCCGGCATGCATTCCATGCCTGCCGTCACTCCCTCGCCTGATGGGGGGTTTGTCGCGTGCCAGTCCTTGGATAATACGATTAAGATCTTTGGCTGCCGTGATCGGTTCAAGCTCTTGCATAAGAAGGTGTTCAAGGGGCATACCATTGCAGGGTTTGCGTGCCAGCCGGCTTTCTCCCCCAACAATCGGTATTTGGCCTCGGGGGATGGGGAGGGGAAGTTGCATTTTTGGGACTTTAAGAACACGCGGTCTCTGGCTAAGTATCGGGCGCATGATAATGGCCCGTGTATTGGTCTGGTGTGGCACCCCGTGGAGTCGTCGATGGTGGCGTCGTGTGGGTGGGATGGGTTGATTAAGTTGTGGGAGTAGAGGAGGGGAGGGGAGGGAGGGGAG